>JAVJIF010016047.1:0-74407 GCA_038442645.1 Agave tequilana | reverse complement strand
ACAATAAAACAGTGAAATGGTCCACATATTGGGTGAATAGGTCCACATATATCACCTTGAATATGTTCAAGAAATGCAAGTGATTCAGTTTTATTTTAACTGGTGATGGTCTCATGATTAATTTACCAAGAGAACAAGTCTCACAAGAAATTTTACTGGTTTGAACAATCTTCTGGCCCTTCAAGGTATGTCTATGCGATTTTTTAATAATTTTCACATCATTATTGAAACAGGATGACCTAAACGGTCATGCCACAGAGTTAATGTCTATATATCATCTTTAACTACCTTATGTGACTCAACCACATTTATATGTGTAATGCAATCTTGAGAAAAACTTTGATAGTTTTTCTAATATGTACTTCTTTCCTGATATATAACTAGTAAGATACATATACACTTTATATTTTCTTCAGTTGTAGACTGAGTATCATATCCATGAAGATATATATCATTAAAACTTAATAAATTTCTTTTAGACTTTGGTAAAAACAAAGCATCTTTTATGAAAAACTTTGTTCCATTTAGCAATATGAAGTTGGCTTTACCAGTTCCTTCAATCAAGTCTACAGGACCTAATATTGTATTGATAATTGCCTTTGTTGGTTTTAAATCGAAGAAGTATCTAATATATTTAAAAATAGTGTGCGTTGTACCACTATCCGGTATGCAAATATCTCCGATTTTGTCTTGACTTCATCAATAGTATAATCCATATCAAGCTTCATGCAATAAATCATTTGATGAGAATAAAATTTCAAACATATTATTATAAATGAAATATTATATGCAAAGATAATTTTGACAATCACAAATAGAAAAATATATAATATAATCATATATCTAATTATTACCAGTATTCACAGAATCACAATGGGTTGAAAGATCAGAAAAATCATAAGTAAAATCTGATGCATCAAGATGAGTTGAATCATCTATAAGATCATCATATTCAGTGAAATTCACTTCCTTTTTTCCCTTTCAAGGATGCCTTGTAAAACTTACAAAGGTGCTCTGGTGTTCGACATACCCGAGATTGTGTCCTTTGGAGCCATATTTATAATAAGATCTTCAGGATTTCAGAGAGAACTTTCATGAACATCTTTTCCTTTAGCATGTCTTTCCACATGATACTTTAACGGTCCAAGTCTTAATATTATCCATCATCACCATTGTTACTGTTTATCCTTAATTTGATACTGAAATACCCAATATATTCGACAACATTTTCTTTAAATGTGGGGCCCATCAAAATACAATGATTCAATTTCGGCTAGCATCAGCCTACTTATGCGTTCATAACATTCCACACAATATATATATAATCTCGGCATGATTTTATCTATGTCAAGTCTCCATATTATTCTAACCAAACCCAGTATGACAATCCATAAATCTACACATTTCTACTCTATTATATCCATAACCGTCATCTCTTAAACATGATTCAAAGTCAAGTACTCGTTAACACAAGCATTTCATACATTACAATGCATTACAAAAGTCTATAGCATGCATCATCATAGAAAGTTTTACATAGTGTTTCTTAAACAATATACACATAAGAAAGAATATGCCAAAAGTGATAATGATCTCCAGCTGCCACCTATTCCGTATATTGGCTCCTTTGACTTTATCCATACCTGAAGGTGATTAATAAAATAGGGTGAGCTCAACAGCTCAGTGAGTAAAACAATAAATATGCGTATAACTATTATTTATATCTATTGAAATTTATTTTGATGATAACAAATGTAATTTGTACTATTTTTGTATATGTTTAGATATTTGTTAAAAGTGTTGGCCACACATAGTAATTAGTCTTATTAGTCGACTTGACCCTTTCTATAGTCCACTAATATAGTTACTAGTCAACTTATCCTAAGTCTATAGTCGACTAAGTCCTGTCCAAAAAGATATCCACTCTCTGCTTGTTGACTGTAATCAATATTAGTCTTATTAGTCGACTTGACCCCTCTTATAGTCGACTAATACAGTTACTAGTCAACTTATCCTAAGTCTATAGTCAACTAAGTCTTATCCAAAAAGATTCACTCTCTGTTTGTTGACTGTAATCAATATTAGTCGGCTACACTATTATATAAGTCAACTAACAGTAGTTTCCAGAGACTTGCATATCTATATCATACATCTGTAGTCGACTTAACCCCTTTGATTATTCGACTAACTCAGTTGAAATTTCCTATACCAATCTACTTACTTCATGTCCTAGTCGACTAAAACAATTCTGGCTGTTAAAGAATCTCTTATAGCATTAACATGCATTTTCTGTCCTAGCCATATATAGAATAAAACAAGTTCAATTTTATCATTAACACATTTGTTAAAAACATGAAGTTAAACTCCCCTTTGGTCACCTCTGGTTCAACCCAGTCTCTTCCTCTATTATCATTATTCCAACATAATAGACTCCCCTTCGGTCTTCTCTGGTTCAACCCGGTCCCTTCCTCCAACACGTTATTCAACGTAATATACTCCCCTTCGGTCTTCTCCGGTTCAACCCGGTTCCTTCCTCCAACACATAAGAAATATAACTTTCATGCAATAACAACATGCAAGGATTCATAAGGAAATACCAACATAAATGATTGTCATAATTTGCAACTTTACATTATGCGAAAATTATGGAAGTCATTAACGTGTATAAGTAACAACTTGCTAAATTAACAACACGCAAGCCTTTTCAAAGTAAATAATACATTGTATCATCGTAATTTGTGTCCTAACCATATACATGCACAAAATTAGGTATTATGTTTATTTATAGAATTATTTCTTTTGAAAGGCCTGTGTTTAACTATCATATATACACACAATAAAAGTTTATCAATCATGCATAACGGTAAGCATACATGAGATTACCAAATACTTACATCATGTGAATGGATAAACATGTGTGGGACTTACTTTAACATATACACATAGGCTAGCCTACCATATACAAGAATATGTATAAATGAACTCGCTAATACTTACACCCATGGGATTATCTACTATGTATAAAGATATACATACATAGAAATAGCTACAATATATTTACCATGGGATTGTCTATTATGTACACTTAAAGTCTAGAAACCATGTACATGTGTTATCGTTCACATTCACATACATTTATAACTTAACGAATTTCACTGTACTTCAAACCTGACAACTACCTACTATTATTTTAGAGTTTAGATGTTCTACTCACCCTTGAAGAGATCAACCCCGATTAGTAAGCTTATTTTACCGGCTATATTAGAGTCACAAGATCATAACAACATTATTAGTAGCCTATAAATGAAAGAGAGTAAGAGTAGTGTAGTAGACCTAAAGATTGCTTGCCTTATTCAACTAAAAATCTCCCTCCTATCTTCCTAACCTCGGTCAACCTTGTCTTCAAGAAATTTATCCCTCTAAGGTGATGTTAGATCACCACTTTTTCATACTCTAGTAGGTCTTTGGAGGAGATAATATAGGTTTAGAAAGCTTTTTAGCAATTAGGAAGGAAGGGAAGAAGAGTGAGTGACTGAGTGAGAGAGAGGATGAGTGAGTGAATGGAAAATGAAGAGGGGAAATGGGGCTGCTGCTGCCCTCTATGGCCGACAGTTCATGAAGGGAGGGAGAGAAATTTTGGAGAAGAAGAAATGAAGAGAGAGGATGTGGGTTGCCAAATGAGGAATTTTTTCCATTTTAATCTTATATACCTCACTTCCTACCATGAGATTATATCAAGTGTCCCCTAAAATTATTACTCCACCTTTCCACCTTACTCCTATAGGTAAGGCTCCATAACTCCCCTTTCATGATGCATTTGTACCCTACAAGTATGGTGGGAAGAAAGTCAAAGATACATGTGTATATTACACCAATATACATTTATACTAGTATATGCATGGTATAAGGTTTTAGTGTAAATACGCTACATGGATTCTTGTCCTCACATTATTTCCCTAAAGCACTCAAGTGTATTAATTGGTGATTAATTAAGGTAAGTGTTACAATACTTCTTGTGGATCGCGTTGTTTTGTGAAGGGTTGTAATAACCACTTCGATCGCGTTCAGGGTCACGACCACGTCTACGACCACGATCATGATTATATCCTCATCCAGAATTTTTAGAAAATGCAGCATTTTCTTTTGGAAATGCTGCTGAACTAGTAGGACGAGACTGATGATTTTTTATCAAAAATTCATTATTCTTCTCTGCCACAAGAAGAGATGAAATTAGTTCAGAATATTTCTTAAAACCACGCAACCGATATTATTGTTGCAGTGTTATATTAAATGCATGAAATGTGGAGTAAGTTTTCTCTAGCAGTTCTTCAACTGTGATATCTATCCCACAAAATTTCAATTGAGATACTATTCTGAATATTGCAGAGTTATAATCACTGACTTTCTTAAAGTCTTGGAAATGCAAAGCGTTCCATTCATCACGTGTGGTAGGAAGCACGTCTTCCTTTTTATGATCAAATTTTTCTTTGAGATTTTTTCACAAGACACTTGAGTCTCTTACTATGAGATATTCACATTTTAAGCAATTGTCAAGATATCTACGTATAAAGATCATCGCTTTTACCTTATCTTGCGACGATGTATAGTTCATCTCTTTTATTGTCTCAGTGAGACACATTGACTCGAGATGCATTTCTATGTCAATAACTCAAGACATATAATTCCTCTCGGTGATATCAAGTGGAATGAAATCAAGATTTGTAAAGTTTGACATGGTGATAATTATAACAAAATACACAAATAGAAATATTTTTATTTCACAACAAAATAGTAAAACTCATATCTCAATCATAATAGCGACAAACAAAAAAGGAAAGATGAACATTAAAAGTAAAAGGTTCAATTTAAAATCACTTGGATACATATCTCCAACAAAAGGAAAATAATATTGACGATGATAATGGTAATAATAACTTTAAAAATAGATTAAGCATCTTGCGAAAATTTTTCAAAAAAACTTGTGAAAATGATGAAAAAATTTGAGAATGAAGAGAGATTGAGAAGTAAGTTATGGGGTTTGAAATTCAGTAATTTATAGAGTAAAAACTAATCGTTTATAGCCATTATATATAGCCGTCATATAGCCGTTAGAGGAGAGAGGAAAGCAATTTGAATTTAATACAATTAAATGTTATAAAAAAAAGATAAAATAAATACATTGTACTACATATATTTATAATATAGGTACGCCACTCTACTTAGTCGATGTTTATGCAGACATAAATAGCAGAGCAATAAAATATATAATATTGATAGGTTGGGGATTATTCCACTCAAACATTAATTGAGAGGTTAGTAAAAATAATAATAAAAAATATTATTAGCTTGTCATAATCACACCACTTTACTATAAATAGGTGGTAGAGTCTCTTTTCATATATAGTAGTGGTGTTATATGAATATAATGAGTATAATAATCTAACTTTTCGTAATCACATCACATTATTATAAATAGGTGGCAGAGCCTCCTTTCATATATAATAGTTATGTTATACTAGTATTTTGAGTAGAATAACTTGTCATTTTTATCTAGAGATAGTAGATGTAGAGGTTGAGACTTGTGATAGGAATTTTTCTTGAGTTAATAGAAGTAGATGTTCATGACAGAACTTTTACCTTTAGCTAATGGAGGTAGAGGCTTATGATAAAACTTTTTCCCTGAGTGATGGAGGCAGATGTGTGAGCCCAAAGGACCATCACTGTAGTTTTGATGATGATTGTAACACCCCGTTCCCGGAATACGTACTTAGTTGCGTATCCAGGTTTTTCAATCATATTTTTCAATTTACTTTCTGTATTTTTTTCTTTATGAATTATTTATGTGATTGTTTTGCCTTGGATTGGGATTCGTAGACTCGGAGTCAGCCCTAGTCTGAACCAGGAACCCGATCCTCGTGAATTGCTCGATTTGTTCTTTTCACTATTCAGATTTGACCAATTTCAGTTTTAAACATCGTTTTCTAATATTTTAGATTTTCTATGATTTTCTGAAATTTTTCTGAATTAAATTGGAAATCTTCAAAACCAAGGTCGACCAATTCTGCTGCTCGATTCTCGGATTTTTAATTTACAAATGGAGTAGAATTTTTAAAAACGGCTTTAATATCATTTCTTAAAATAATATTTTTATCTAAATACTTTTTCTGGGATTTTTCTGAATTTATCAAAATCTGGCCAACCCGGTGTAGACCGATATTGACGGTTGACTTTAGGATTTTTATTTTAAAAATGGGATTAAACTTATAAAAACAGATTTCATCAAAAATCTTTAAATAATATTTATTTTTTTTTGAGAATTTTTGAGAAGCTTTCCGAACTACTTCATTTTTTGGGCTTTTTCGGAGTTTTCGGTGTTTTCCCCAGATATCGGAATTTATCCAGATATTATATTATATCTTTTCCCATTTTTCTCTCTCCTTCTCAGACGCAAGTCTCACAGACTCAGATCTGGTCTTCAATGCGAAGATTCGCATCCATTCTGCATCAAAAGTACTTCAGATCAACTCAGATAAGTCATTATGACTTTTGTCCTTTTTGTTAAACGCAACTGTCGCATTTTCCCCTGGACGCAAGTTCCATCCCTGCGTCTAGGCAATTGCCAGATGCTGGTATTCACCTTATGAGACGCAGCCCTCTTGTTTTAAAGGGACGCAAGTTTCTTTGGTTAGCCAAATGGCAATATTATAATCTAATCATTTCCCTTTATATATACACCCCCCTTTTTTCCCTTCTATTTCATTCATTCTTTTTCATTTCCTTCTCTTTCCAGAGAACGCACCAACAGCCATGGTGGCTCCTTTGGCCGGCCATTCTCCACCATCCTTCACCCTCCAACTTCACCACCATTTCCACCACCATCTACACCATCTTGATCACCACCAAACACACCATCTTCTTCTCCTCGTCATGCTCTTTCCGACGAGCTATTGCTTCCCTCTCCGAAATCCTTTTGTAAAACTCCGAATTTTCCAAATGAGTTAGACTTGCACCCCATGATAGCTTGGGCTTGGGCTTGGGCTACCGGATTCCGGCCGTCTCCGGCTACCTCCGGCCGCCGCCGGCGACCACCGGCCATGGCCAGCCACCAAACCCCTCTTTCCTTCTTTCTTTCTTTTCCTTCTTTCTTTCTTTCCTTCTTTTTCCTTTCCTTTTCCTTTTCCTTCTCTTCTCTGTTTTTCTCCCTATCGACCTTGCGTCTTCCCCTTCCCTGCGTCTCCCTTATCCTTGCGTCTCTCTCTCTTTTTCCCTGGACTCTCATTTTTCCATCTCCCTGTCTCTCTCTTTCTCTATTCCTGCGTCTCTCTCCCCCTCTCCATGTACATTGTCTCCCTCTCTTTCTTGTCCTGTCTCTCTCTCTCTCTCTCTCTCTCTTTCACTTTATTGCTAGACGCGGCTCACCCCCGCGTTCAAGCAATTCTTTAACGTGATCCTCGCGTTCTTGTATCAACGTGACGCGGAGCTCATACCCGCGTCTACGTTCTTCTCATGTTATAACTTGAACGCGGGTCTCGAACCTCGCGTTTGTAGCATCTACGCAACGCGACTCCCGCGTTTGCGATTCCCGCGTCTCCATTATTTCTCCTCTTGGTTCATTCTCTCTCCTCCTTTATATTGAACGCGTTTACGCGTTGGTTCCTAGATTCCGGAGATCAGGGATTTCACTGTGTTTTTTGAAGATTTAGGCGAGTGTTCTCGCCTCCATTCGATTTTCCCCTTTTATCGGATCGACTTGTATTTGCATTATGTATCACTTGACAACTGTTGTGTTATCATTTACCATGCTACTACTGGACACCTGCTTCTGTTATATTATCTCTTATCACTTGTTCCTTGTTATGACATGACTTATTACTTGTCACCTACCGATCACTTGTCACTGTCATGATTAAAACCTGATACCTGTTATGATTACCTCTGTACTCATGATTATCATATTACGGGAATGTAGTACTTGATCTCTTGTTATGAACTCCCGTTATGCTTGTTATGTACTCCTGTTATGACCAGTTATGATCCTACTCATTCCCGAAATCTGATAATATTGTTAATAAGCTATAAAAAGGATAACTTGCACGGGGAATGGGAGGAAGTGATGGATGCCGTATGATGCCTTGCTTATAGTAATGGAATACAAAACTGACGATTCGTGTTAGGGGGATTTCAGGCCCCCAGAAGATGCGTGTTAGGGGGATTTAAGGCCCCCAATGGCTGTGTCCCGGGCGGACGGGAACTACTATAAGTATGAGCTATCAGTTCTTCATCAGCTTCCGATAACCAACCTCGACCTACTTATGAAATCACCTAGAGGGGAGGGGTGAATAGTGATATGACTAATCTAGAAACTAAATGCGGAAGCTAAAACAAATTTGCAACACACTTAATACAACCAACAAGTGTAGCCGAATTCCCCCTGAAGGGCTCTGGACTAACTCCTCTTGATTCCCCTAGATAAGGGTTGAGGTGCTATATGAAGCTCTTGTGGTTAAGTATAAGTGAGGCACACACAAGCAAATCAAGCATATAAAGATGAACAATATGAAATAATGCAAGGCACAAATGCAAGCAATAAGATATGAATGAATGAATGATGCTTTGCACAAATAAAAGAGAGAGGGTTAAGAGACAATGGATCAAACGCAAACACAAAGATATGTTTCGAGGTTCGAGCCCCTAGCTCTACGTCCCTGCCTTCACCGAGAAGGATTTCTAATCCACTATCTTGTCCACCGAGGACTCCCACCGAGGGAACCTCCACCGAGGAGGATTTTTACAACAAGGGAGTACCGAACTCCTCTCTCAAACACCACCTCACAACCGAGGGGTAGGCCCGTAGCCAAACAACAACAATCACCTCTACCGAAGAGGGATACAAACCAAACTCCACCTCTCACTAGAGGGAGCAAACCAACAATCTCAACCTCTACCAAAGAGGGAGCAAACCAATCACCCGATCAACCTCTACCAAAGAGGGATACAACAAAAGGAAGGGTGTTTACAACTTGGAGGCTACAACAACCTCAAACAATTCTCTTTTTTCACAAAATAAAGATCCTAATAGATTAGGATAGAAGATATAGCTCAAGTGGATAACAAGGTATTTTTGGAAAGCAAATAACAAAGAAAAACTACTTGAGAAATCTCTTGTAGATGATAGAAATGAAAATCCAAACAATATCCAAAAACCTAGTTTTCTTTGATTTTTCAAAACCCTTGAAAAACAATAAAGATGAAATCTTTGAAGCTCTAAAACACTTTTTAAAACTTTAAAAACACGTCAGAAAAGTAGGAATTTTTGCTCTTGAAAAACTTGGTTAAAACCCCCAAGAAATGGGGTATTTATAGGCTCCCCAAGAAACTAGCCGTTAGGCTGATTTTTCAGCCGACAGGCCGGCGGTCGACCGCCCGGTCGACCACCAACGGTCATAAATATGACCGTTGGAGTAGCCTGGTCGACCGCCTGGTCGACCGCCCAGATACAGAGAGCAAAGCTCTCTGGTCCGGTCGACCGCCCAGTCAACCGTCCCATTGCTTGGCAAGACGTGCACAGACCTGTGCACGTCAGTCAACCGGTCGACCGGCTATGGCTTACGGTCGACCCGCTCGGTCGACCGCCAAAGCCTGGCAGTCAATTTCTGGGTCAGAAAATCATGTTAAAAATATTTTTAAAAATTCTTTAAAAACTTCTAAAAATCCCCAAATAGTTTTACCATTTTGCATTGATATATAAACATATGATAAAAATTTCAACTCAAATATCAAGCAATTTGAACTATTTTTGTGTCTTAACATTTTTTACCAAAAAACAAAACTGTATTTTTTCAAACTTGAAATTTTCAATAGGAAATCTGATTTTTCTTAAAACTTATGAATAGACATATCAAAATAAGTTTGTTTAAGAAATGAAGCATGTATGTATATCGAACACATCTAATATACATAAAAACCATTTAAACTTGTTTTGATCTAAACTATTCATGAAAACTAATTCCAAAACATAAAACTTTTGTGTGTGTGCACTTGAGCATATCAACTATACTAAGCTTTACAAATGGATCTAAAAACACTAAACTAAACTATGGATACCTAAGTCTTCTTGACGATCTTCATCTTCAAGTCGACTCGGTCCAAAACACCGTGATCCAACGAGCAAGGCTATGAATGATCTTGACGCTCGGGCCCGGGAATCACCAAGTGAAAACTTTCAAACTCCTCTTTTTGAAGCAATCACCAACTAATATCTTGTTACATGATCTGTAACTAAAATCACAAGATTATTAGTAAACATAACTACATGAGTTAATCATCATTAAACTAGAGTGGAAGGCCTCTGGGCCAACAACTTATATATGGATGTATGTGTGTTGAGATGTACACCAGGACACATACCTAGATATTTGGGTCGGACGAGTAATAATAATAAAATGCCAAGATAATAACTTGTTATGTTGCTCTACAACTTGGTTATACCACATGTCTCGCCACAATTGCTTTCATCGGGTTTTACATCGGATTTCTGGTTTATGAGCATTACTATGTTATACTTGCTCACATTCTATTTTACTACTTGTGTTCTATTCCACCAGTCTCCTGCTCTTGTCGTATTATACCATGTGTTTGCTTATCTATGCTCGCCACTTGGCTTTCGCATCACCACTCGCCGGGGAGTTCTGACTCCTCTGGATCCTTATGTCCAGGTCTTGGAGCTTGGAGCGTGTGGATTCTCCCTATTGCTGATCAGAGTGGCGCAGCGGTAGCGTGGATCTCCAGCAGACCATCTAGAGCTCCATCCTTCCAGGCCCCCCTGCTCGGCTCTAGAGTTTTCTTGTTATGACTCTGAGCCTCTTTTTGTACTGTTCATACATGTACATCTCTTTGTATTCTCGCATTTGCGCCTATGGTGATGTAATATTCTTGTAATATTTATCACTTCCTGTGATAACTTTGTAACTGTACTCATTGATTGAAATGTATATGCACCACGTGCTTCCGTACTCTGATTCTTGCCTGTACTGATGCTTAGCGTACATACGTGAGGGTATTTCTGACCTGCGTATATACGTCGCAGTAACGTCTCCGTACCCGCCGGGCCGGGGCGTTACAATGATCAGCTCATGTAGTTATGGTACTAATGATCTTGTGTTTATTTAGTCTCAGATTTGTGATCAAGATCTTAGTAGGTGTGTAGCTTCATCAAAGGATTTAAAGTCAGATTGGAGCTAGCACGGTTGATTCAAGTGCTTGTGCATCAAGACCACATCAAGTACTCAAGAAGAGTCTAGCTTTATGGATCGTGTTTGGACCAAGTCAAGAAGATGTGAAGACTTCAAGTGAAGACCTTTAAGATCAAGGCTTGTGTCTAGGTTTGTTTTAAAGATTTTGTTTTAGTTAAAATGTAAAGGATAGAATAGTTGGTGGATTGCTCAAGTATATCTTACACACACACACACACACACTCTCTTGATTTAGATGAGTTTTCATAAATGAATTTTTATTTTTAAAAATACAAAAGAGTTTTCATTTTGGAAAAATACCAGTTTGGTTTTTGGTATTCTAAGTTTACATGTCTTTAACCAAAACCATGTTTAGTGCTTATTGTCAAAAACATAGATATTTCATCATGTATATGTAGTAGATCATATCCATACACTCTATGCTTTCAAAGTGTTTAAAATATCTTGTTTTTGTATTTGGAGAAGTTTTGGAAAAACCAATTTGAAAAAATACAGTTTTTGTTTTGAGCTAAAATTTCTAAGTTACAAAAATAGTTCAAATTATTTGTAACATGTCTTGATTTTGCTCAAACATGTTTGATTATCAAAGTATAATATTGAAACTATTTTTGTAGATTTTTCGTGAATTTATGGGATTTTATTTAAGCTAAAAAGTCAACATTTTAAATCCCAAAACTGACCTGACCTGGCTTCTGCCAGTCGACCGGACCGGTCGACCGAGCTAGGAGTCGGTTGACCGGGACGGTCGACCGACGTGCACAGAACGTGCACGCCAGATCTGCTGGAGGGCCGGTCGACCGACCCGGTCGACCACAGAGAGCTTCTGCTCTCTGGAAATCCCCGGTCGACCGGCAGAGAACTCTGTTCTCTGTTCCAGGCAGCGGTCAATCGGGCCGGTCGACCGACGCCCCAACGTTCAGAAATCTAACCGTTGGCGGTCGACCGGGCCGGTCGACCGTCAGCCGCCAGGGCTGAAAAATGCCGCAACGGCTAGTTTTCTCTAGCCTATAAATATGGGGGTTTTGGGGCTGTTTTACACAAGATTTTCAAGTGGATTTTGCACCTGTTTTTCCAACTCTTTTAAGAGGTTTTCTCCACTTGTTTTAGAGCCAAATACTTCCATTCAAAAGGCGAGTTTATCAAGAGTTTTCAAAGTGATTTTCTTTGAGTTTTTCACCACACATTCCATCCTTATTTTTCTCACAAACACTTGAGCTATTCATTGCTATATCTACCTATAGAGTTATTTGTTGTGAGAGGATTTTAGGTGATCAAAGTGTTATGATCACCAAATTCATCTTTGTACTTTGAGGAGGCGGACTTGCGGGTTTGCTGTGTTTCGAGTTCGTGTGTGAATTCGGTGTTTGAGGTGCGACCTCGGCGAGCTTGTGGGCTTGCGTTGTGTACGGGACTAGAGAGTCCAAGGAGTTCAAGTGTGAACTCGCCTTGTAGGTGTTGCGGCACCGAGTGATTCGGTGGGATCAGTTTATAGTAGAAATCCTTCAAGTGTTGAAGGCGGGGACGTAAAGCAAGTGTGCTCAAACCTCGAAACAAATCTCCCGTGTTTGCGATTGCTCACTCTCTATCTCTTACTTGTTTATATCTTGCATGCTTATATTGCTTTCATCGTTACATGCTTGATATATATTGTGAGCTTAATTGTTATATGCTTGGGGATTGTTTGTTAACACTTGTATTCAACCAAGAGAGCCAACGCAACACCTCAACTCTTATTTAGAGGAATCTTGAGAAGTTAGTTTAGAGCCCTTCACGGGGAATCCGGCTGCACTCTTATGTTATACATGGTGTTTAGTTTAATAAGCTTTAATTCCGCATTATTGACCATAGATCAGCTCATCACCTATTCACCCCCCCTCTAGGTGATTTACAAGATGTTGGTGACAGAACTAAAGCACTCGTGTTAATAACGTGTTGTAAAAATCGAGAAACTATAACACTGAGACAGAAAATTCTAGAGAGAGTAGAAAGAAGAATTCTTATTGATTTCTGAATTGTACATTGAAATGCATCAGGAATGGCTTATTTATAGAAAAACTTTGGGTACTATGCAGTCACTATTTGCATGTTTGTGTCATCGCTTATTTCATCGCACGGTAACTCTTATTATGCTTGGTAGGTGGGCAGACACATTCGTTTAAAACAAACACAAGATTTTTGCAGCCAGATATGACGACAAGCTCCAATCCGACAACCAAAAATAACTTTTTCTCAACAGAGAGCAGCATCACAATCTTGTACAAGTTTTGGTTCCTTGCATCTCTCACCACCCCTACTTCTTTAATAAATTCATAGTTCTCTTTGTCAAGCAAGTAAAAGATATAATCAGGCAAGCAGTAATCCAAGACGGAAGTGGTAATGGCGAAGTTGGATAGCCACTGTGGAGTCTTCTTCACAAAGATGGCTATCAGCAGAGTAATAACTGCAACTTAGACCATAATCATTGTCATGGGTTTTACCATGGGATCCTGCAATAATATAGAACTAACAATCAACAGGTCAGAATGTTGATAGAAAAGAGGAGAAGATCCAAATTATATCATAGATGACATATTACTAATCTTTAAATAAATAGTTTAATCTACAGCTACAATATTTCTAAAGACAGAGAGTCCAACCCTTGAGAAGAGCTCAAACTGATGCCGAGAGGTGGCTCAAGCGTGCAGAGCCCTTCATCACAAAGCTTGGTACATCAAAACAACAGAAACTGCATGTTTCCAGGTGGCACCTCCTCTTGTTCCTTCAACTGCTTCTCCATCGGTTGTGCAGCTGTCGAGGACCCCCGAACGTTGAAAAGGAGCTGAAATATTATGAAGAAGATATTAAGAGAGCTCCATCGTAGGGCGCGCTAGGTCTATGGGGCATGAGGGGCATCAGGAAGTGTTGTAATAAATCAGCGCTCTATGATATCAATTTGTTACTCTCTGGATCGATGTTTGCAGAACTTGGCAATATAACAATACTTACAAAAAAGAAAACTATTGTAAAGCAAACTAGTATACAAAAGAGTAATAAGAAATAACACGAAGATTTAATGTGGTGTGGCCTAAACTTGTCTTACGTCCACGGGGAGAGAACTTGAGGGAGCTTTATTAATAAAGTTGATATAAGAGATCTAACATTTCTCTTGATGCAAGAAAAATATTCATCTTCCCTTTCAATTTAGACCTAAATTACAAGAGTATTAATTTATTTCTATGCGCTTTCATCTTGCTCCTCTCTTTCTTGATTTTCTTAGTGTTCTCCACCTCTTTTTTTGCATTCTCTATATATTCTGTATGCCGGCTGTTTTCCATTGATTTGCAAAGGGGAAAACTTACAAAAAAGAGAAGTTGAGGAGCTAAATTACAAGTCTTCTAAAAGATTACAAGTAGATCTCCTCTGAGATTCTGGAGAAGTGTACCGATAGGAGTCTAGTCAGCGTGCGACCACTTTATCCCTTTGACGATGCGAGCGATGAGATTCCCTTCTCGCCTAGTTCGGGGAATCAGAGAACAGAAGGTTGGTAGAACCCTCTTGTTTCTTCTCAAAACCGCCTTCTCTTAGGAATTCCTTCTCGCCTGATTCCGGAAATTCCTTGAGAAGAAGGGAGGTATTAGGGTATCAGCACCCTGAATAGAGAAGCAATTCTCTAAAAATCTCTGAATTCTTGTGCGCGCGGTGCGTCGTGAAGAAGTCTCTGCTTGTGGAGTCCTCTCTCTCTTTGACGGGGGTCTCTTGCGCATGTCCCTTCGTCTTCCCTCCTTGTGTCCCTGGTGGGCTATTTATAAGGAGAGTAAGGGTATAATTGTCCCTTGAAAGTATAGAAACAGATTGAATTAAATCTGTTTAAATCTGAAAAGTAGCCTTACTGCGAGGCTAGGATCAGCTTCTGCGAAGCTAGAAATAGCAGGTCGGTTGATCCTCTTAATCTGTTTTGATTCTTTCCATATAGTTGGAAGATCTCCCCTGATCCTCTTACTCGTTTTAGGAGAGTCAAGAGATTATGGCAATCAACTGCCAAATTTGATCTCAGATTTGATCTTAATTGGATTTGATCTCAATCCTGAATTGATTTGATCTCATCTGGAGATTTAATTGGTCAAAGGTTGACCATAGCAGACCCGCAGCGGAGCTGCCGCGTTGAACTCACAGCGGAGCTAGAAGGCGCATGTGGTGAAGTCAGAAGACGGCTCTTCAGCGGAGCTAGATATCGTCTGTGGCGAAGCTACCGCATACCCTTCTGCGCGATTACGTGTGGCTTCAAGCGAAGCTAACTCTCTCTGCAGAGTTAACTGAGCACTTCAGGCGAAGCTACAAGTTAGCTTCCTGGCGGAGCTGGGAATGGCTTCAAGGTGAAGTTGGATGATCTTAGCCTCTCAGGCGAGGCTGTCCCTTTGGGCTCATGTGATGCTAAGTGCTAGCATTTTAGACCTGCTGAGGTCTGTTTAGAGACAATTCGGGCTCACTGTCTGCTTGACTGGATCAGTGGAGTCCAAGTTGCTTCCTTGTCCCTCGGAGATGGGTGAAAACTGGTCGTCAGCTTGTCTGTCACTCGTCTTTTGTAAATGTCAATAAGTTTAGACATTGTTCAGGCCAGTAAGAATCTTGTCTTTTTTAAGTATCAACAAAACCCCCTTTTAAGTTTTCGAAAGTCTGCAATGGCTCAGACTTCGAAATACTTTGAATTGCTTTGATCGGTGGTATGTGAAGTATGAACGTCGCCATGGTGGTTGAGTTCAGCTTCGCTTTCAATCCTGCTTTGGGATAGATTCGCTAAAGAATCATGTAGATTCGCGTCTGGGTAGCTTCACATCTGGGTTCCCCGAAATAAGTTCACCCTGGAACATCTATTTCTTTCCTGAGGCCAGCTGCTGTGGGCCGGTTACGAGAAAGATTACTCCTTCTCTCGCATTGATCGAGGGAGATATTCTCCCTTTGTGTATTTCTGAGGGAGGATATTCCCTTTTTCAAGGCGCCATAAATGCCTTTATGAGGAAGACGCTGCTTCCTTTGCACGGTTCCAAGGGAAACCGTTCCTTTTCTCAAGGCACAATAAATGCCTTAAATGCGCTCGTGCTTCCACGCTTGAGGCGGCAATGCTCAGGCCATGAGGCCTATAAATAGGACACCTGAGGTCCTCTGAAGAGAAGTGATCTGCTCTTCTTCTCTTCTCTTGGTTGAGAGAGATATTCAGATCTCTGAACTAGTGGGGATGCCCAGTCTGGTTATTGTTGGCCCAAGGTTACAATCACCCGTTTTAGTGTGTTTTGATGATCACAAAACATATATAGTTATTTGTACTAATCATGCTTGTTGTTTGAGTGTGTTTCAGGGTTCTAATGAAACTAGAAGTTTTCTTCCTTAAAGAAAGGAGTTTTTGACTCAAGTCACCTCAATTCGGGCTCAAGTATCAAGCTTGCAAGATCATATGGAGAAGCCCACTTGAAGAACTTGTAGTCCTTTAGAACTAATGTAAGAAATAGTTTGTTAAAGTTTGAGTTTTGAAAAATTGGCTCTAGGATACACACACACATTTTCAAATACAGTTTTTAGTTTTGGTATTTGTTTTTAAATTCATGCCTTGATTCTTATACATGATTCCAAAACCCTTTATTGATTCATTGTTTCGAAAACAAAAGGGAGAAAAATTTATTGATTTAGTTTTGGTTTTTACCCCTTTATTGATGAGCGACAAAAAGGGGGAGAATTATTTGAGAAAGATTTTGGTTTATATATACATATTTATGTTTTGCATATATTAAGTTTAATTTAGTTTAATTTTAATTGGCATCTACTTTTCATACATATATATTTGTGTTTATGCTAAGATTGAGCTTTAACTTTGTTTCAATTGATTTAATTTTCAATTGGTATCTTATTTCAAGCCTATGCATTGTTTTTGTTGGTATTTCATAAAGGGGGAGAAAATTCGATTTTCATGTTTACAATTGGTATTTGTATTTCCACTCCCTTACTTTATGATAGAAAATAAAAATTTTTAAATTGATATCATATACTTAAAAAGAAAAATACTCTCTTTTGATATCAAGATGTTTATTTGAATGTTTTAAAAATTGGTATCAGAGCCCAGGTCTCTATGCTCTTGGCTTAACAACCTTAGAGAGATCCTATTTTTGCTAATCATTTCATTCATTTTCACTTAGTTAAAATGGCTGATGGAATTAAGACCCTCCTAAGTTTGATGGACTTAACTTTCCCATATAGAAGGTTAAGATGACCGTTTTCTTACAATCTCTAGGAAGTCGAGTTGCAAAGGCCGTGACCAAACCCTTTGGTGCACCCCCCGGTGATGAATCCACTTGGTCTGAAATTTAGACTAAGGAATTTGATGCCAATGCTAGGGCTCATTATGCACTCCTTCAAGCCCTTAATGATGATGATATAGCTAGAGTTATTCATTGCAAGTCCGCATATAAAATTTGGACACATTTGCTAGTTACACATGAGGGGACTTCACAAGTGAAGAGGGCTAAAATAGACCTTCTTCGGTCCCAATATGAGAACTTTTGCATGCAAGAGAATGAAACATAGATGATATGGTTACAAGATTTACAAAGATCACAAATGGACTTTCTTCTCTAGGTGATGCTATCGACAACGACCAAAGAGTAAGAAAGATCATCCGGGCTCTTCCTCCTTCATGGGAAGTAAAAGCAACTACCTTGAAGGAACTCAATGACAAGGAGGAGATGGAGCTAATTGGTCTCATTGGGAACCTCAAAACCCATGAGATGGAGAGAAAAACTAGGGAGGACATGGATCCTTCCAAGAAGAAAACAATTGCCTTCAAGAGTCAATCCACACACTCCGACGAAGACGATGAAGAAGAAGATGACGAAGAGCTCTCACTTCTAGTGAAGAACGTCCGGAGGATGTACAACAAGGCTAAGTTTCAAGGAAGAAGGAGATGGCAAGGAGGCAAAGAAGATAGGAAAATTATTTGTTTCAATTGCCAAAGACCGGGTCACATTGTTGCGGAGTGCCCAGATAAAGTGAAGCCCTCCACCTCAAAGAAGCCTTACAAGAAGAAAGCGTTGAAGGCTACATGGGATTCCGAGAGCGAATCCGAGGAGGAAGTTGACACCGTCAACATGTGCTTCATGGCTAATGAAGGCACAAACAAGGTAACCCCAACACTTCTTTTGATTGTGAGCTTTCCATGGATGAATTAGGAGAAGCATTTGTAGAACTCTCACACAACTACAACTTTCTAAAGAAAAAGTATTTAAAAATGAAAAAGGAAAATGAGTCTCTAAATCATCAAGTTTTTACTCTTGTTAAAGAAAAAGATGAATTACTTTCCACTCTTGTTTTCACCCAAAAAGATTTTGATAACTATAAAATTTCTTGTAAAGGTAAGTTTTCACAAGTTGATAAAATTGAAATTACCATGCTAAAAGAGAAAATTGATTCTTTAAGAGTAGTTTTGAAAAAGTGTGAATTTGATAAACATAGACTTGAGGCTATGTTTCCTAAGAAACAAGCCCCTAAGAAACAACCTCATGCTCGCACTCATGCTCATACTTCACAACCTCTACATCATGCTAAACCTCCAAAACATGCTCACACTTCACACGCACATCATGCATTCATGTATGATAAATTGTATTCATGTTCTTATTGTGGCCGTAAAGGACACTTAGCTAATTTTTGCTATGATAGACTATATGCATCTCTTCATAATGTTTGGGTTCGAAACACTAACTTTCAAGGACTCAAGAAAATTTGGGTACCAAAATTAATGAATTTGTTAAATGATGTAGGTACCGTACAAGGCCCAACGACGTAGAGGATTGTGGTATCTTGATAGTGGTTGCTCAAGGCACATGACTTGGGATATCAACAACTTTGCAACCCTATCAAGATACCACGAAGGTGGCACCGTCACCTTCGGAGATGATGCCAAGGGTAAAATCATCGGTATTGGTAATGTTAAACTTGGTACATCTCCTTTAATAGAAAATGTAGTTTTAGTTGATGGCCTCAAGCATAATCTCTTGAGTGTTAGTCAACTTTGTGATAAAGGTTTTGATGTAGTTTTTGATAATGTAGTTTATAAAGTAATTGATAGAATTTCCAATATTTGTGTGTTTTCCGGTTTTCGTGAAAATAATGTTTATATGATTGATATGTCTAATATGTCTTGTAATATTACTTGTTTAAAAGCCCTCGATGATGACTCTTGGTTGTGACATAGAAGATTAGGCCACATTTCTTTTGACCATATATCTAGGTTGAACACAAAGGAAATGGTAAAAGGTATTCCTTGCTTGAATTTTGAAAAGGACCGGGTTTGTGACGCATGTCAACTTGAGAAACAAACCAAGTCTTCTTTCAAGTCAATCAAGGATATCATGACATCACGTCCCTTGGAGTTAATCCATATGGATTTATTTGGTCCTACTCAAACCAAAAGTCTAAGTGGGAATCGTTTTGCATTTGTTTTGGTTGATGACTTTTCACGTTTTACTTGGGTTTTCTTTTTGGAATATAAAAATCAAGCCTTTTCACATTTTCAAGCCTTTAAGAAAAGAGTTGTAAAGGAAAAAGATTCTTCAATTTTAAGAATAAGAAGTGATAGAGGAGGTGAGTTCATTAACCTACCCTTTACCACTTTTTATGAAGAACAAGGAATTAAGCATGAACTATCTTGTCCTAGAACTCCACAACAAAATGGAGTAGTTGAACGGAAAAATAGAACATTACAAGAGATGGCTAGGACAATGCTTAGTGAATATGGTCTACCACACTATTTGTGGGCCGAGGCCGTTAATACATCATGCTATATATCAAATCGTGTTTTCTTATGTAAAAATACTTCTAAAACTTCTTTTGAGATCTATTTTTCTAGAAAACCTAATGTATCGTATTTTAAAGTTTTTGGATGCAAGTGCTTTGTTTTAAATACAAAAGATAACTTAGGAAAATTTGATGCTAAATCTTATGAAGCAATTTTTGTTGGCTATTCCAACACTAGTAAAGCCTATAGAGTTTTTAACAAGTCATCTTTAACTATTGAAGAGTCTATTCATGTGAAGTTTGAAGAATCTAACTTGTTTGTTAAGAATGTTATAGAAATAGATTCTTTGGATGAAAGTTTGGAGAAAGTTACCTTGGAGGATTCACCTACCATTGGAGGCAAGCCAAAGGATGATGAAGGAAGTGAAGCTAAAGTAGAAGAGGTTCAAGGAAATGAAATTCAAACAATTGAAGTAGAGCCTACTCAACAACTTCTAAAGGATTGGAGATACAATCCACATCATCCCAAGGACCTCGTTATAGGTGAAGTATCTAAAGGGGTAACCACTCGCTCTAAACTTCATGACTTTTGTGGCACTATGCTTTTATTTCTCATGTTGAACCTAAGAACGTCCTCGAAGCCGAGGCCGATTTATATTGGTTGCTAGCCATGCAAGAGGAACTCAATCAATTTGAGCGCAACCAAGTTTGGCACCTTGTTCCTAGGCCCCACGATAGACCAACAATTGGTACTAAGTGAATCTTTAAGAACAAGTTGGATGAATCGGGTAACGTTGTTAGGAATAAAGCTAGGTTAGTTGCCCAAGTTACACTCAAATCGAAGGAATCGATTTTGAAGAAACCTTTGCACCCGTAGCACGGCTTGAAGCCATACGGATGACACTAGCATTTGCATCATATAAAGATTTTAAGTTGTTTCAAATGGATGTTAAAAGTGCTTTTCTAAATGATTTTATTGAGGAGGAGGTGTATGTTGAACAACCCCCGGGTTTGTTGATCCTACACATCCGGATTTTGTTTTTAAACTTGACAAAGCTCTTTATGGTTTAAAACAAGCCCCTAGGGCTTGGTATGAAAGACTTTCTTCATTTCTAATTTCTAATGGTTTTAAGAAAGGTAAAATAGATACTACTTTATTTACAAAACATGTTGAAAATGATATTCTTATTGTGCAAATTTATGTGGATGATATCATTTTTGGTTCTACTAATGAATCTCTTTGCCAAGTTTTGAATCATGCATGAAGGATGAATTCGAAATGTCTATGATGGGTGAGCTCAACTATTTCCTTGGTCTCCAAATCAAGCAAAGAAAGGATGGGATCTTCATCAATCAAGCCAAGTACACAAAAGAACTTATCAAGAGGTTCGGGCTTGAAGGAGCTAAAGTGAGCAAAACTCCCAGGGTAACAACCACAAAGCTTGACAAGGATGAACAAGGTAAAAGTGTAGACATTAAGCTTTATCGTAGCATGATTGGTAGTTTGTTATATTTGACGGCCAGTAGGCCGGATATTATGTTTTCCGTTTGTCTTTGTGCACGTTTTCAATCTTGTCCTAAAGAGTCTCACATAATTGCGGTTAAACGCATAATTAGATATCTTAAGGGCACTATTGAAATGGGTTTGTGGTATCCGAAAATCGGGCGATTCTCAATGACGAGTTTTTCGGATGCCGACTATGCGGGTTGTAGGGTAGATAGGAAGAGTACAAGTGGAACATGTCAATTCCTTGGTAATTGTCTTATATCTTGGTCTTCCAAAAAGCAAAATTCGGTAGCCCTATCAACCACCGAGGTGGAGTATGTTGCAGCCGGAGCTTGTTGTGCACAAGTTCCTTGGATGAAACATACTCTCCTTGACTATGATTTGTATTTTGATCATATTAAAATAATTTGTTTTAAGCTTCCGCATTTAGCGCATTTAGTTCACTAGATTAGCATATCATCTATTCACCCCCCTCTAGGTGATTTACAGTTATTACCCGGCCAAGGACCGGTAAGTCTCCATCATCCAGAGACTTTACCAATGACTGATAACTTTTAGGGAGTTTATCTCTCTTAATTTAGCTTTAACAGCTGCCTCAGGGATTGATTTCCCTTTTTCCTCATTTTGCATCTGATTGATCTGCAGAGAAGGGTTTCAGCCCAGCTTCCCAGCCAATCTATCATTTTGACTTGATTAAAGAAAGATCATTGCTAAGTTCGCCTGCTAAGTTCGCCACACAGGCAAAACTTGGGACTTAGTCTCTTCAAAGTTGAGACAGTCTTGCCATATAGGTGGGGTCAAGACTGCGTCCCTCAGGATCCGTCTGGCTTAGCCATATAGGCGAGGTTAGGACTTGGCTTATGCTGAGCTAGCCCATCATCACTGTGCAAGCGAGGCTATCCTCTGCTTAACTGAAACTAGAATCCATTGTTAAACTGCAACTGAATCGGATTTAAATTGCTTCGCCCCAAAGAATTTGACTTAGCATTTCCTTTGACTTACTACTAACTTGTTTCAGTTTGCATTGCAGTGAGCTATGTTCGCCAATCTTATGACTTAATGAAAGAGACCAGAAAGTTGCCTCTTGTTTTTCCAGTTGAAACTTTAAATCCTAAGCAGGAGGAACAACTGGGGCAGCTGATGTGTGTTCCAGAAGAGGTTGGTAGTCACTTATCCGAGATGATCCACTTCGAGGCGAGACTGGTAGTCACTTATCCGAGATGATCCACTTCGGGAAAGCAGACGTCACCTGTAAGGTCTCGGATCTTTCCTTTGCCAATTTTCATCAAAGAAGATCCAACTTGCTGGTGGCGATCAGTTCTTCAGAAGATCCAACTTCCTTTGCCAATTTAAGGAGGATCCAGCTTCCTGGTGGCACCATCTGTCCTGGTGGCACCATCTGCTATTATATGAAGGATTACGGCCTTGTGCAGGAGGAAAGCCTTTCGTGTCCAGTTGGTTTAGCTTGGAAGTAGATAAGATCACTTGTATGCCTTTCGAGCAAATGACTCCATTGTATGGAACACGATCTTGATGTAGTATCAATGTACCTTCCCTTTTAAATCAATAAAAGTTCATTTTCTGCTCATCTGATTTTTGCTTTGCCTTCATTCTGAATTGACTCAGCGGAGTTAGACTTCACACGAAGTTGAATAGAGGATTCCATCTGAAACAGGAACGCGCTTCCAGCGAAATTAGTATTTCCGCAAAGTTCGGACTGTGCTTTTGGCGGAGCTATGGCAAGCTTTTCGGCGAAGTTAGCGATACGTCGCGTGAAGTCTGCACTTGACTCGTGGCGAAGTTAGCCCTTAGTGGGGCTGAATCAGCGCTTCTCGGGAAGGCGCTTTAGGCGCCGTTTCAAATTAATTTGAAACGACAGCCTGTACTCTTTTCGAGGCGTCGTTTCAGGCGATCATCGGCCTATAAAAGCCCGATCGGGCTCAGAGAGAAAGTCATCATTTCTCTTTGAATTTTCCAGAGCACTTGACTCTTCTTCTTCATTCAAGAGTTTAAGAACTTTCACAGTTCTTCAATGGCTCCCAAGAGACGAGCGGGAAAAGAGGTCGCAACCTCTGCAACGGAGGGTCCTTCTCCTCCTCCGGTCATCGAACGATCGATCGCCGGTAGGGTTTTTTCCCTTTAAGAGACAGATTGCCATTTCTCACTTTAAGCCAATTTCTGGCTGTCTTTAAATGAATTTAGGACGATCAATCATGATCTTTGTGATTTTAGAGAGTTCAGTTCCCTGAATTTTCTTTAATTTCTTGATCGGGAATCCAAGAACTGAAGAGTTCTTCTTTAAGCTTCCAAGAGAAGCTATCCTTAGGCAGTTCACATCCTGTTGAATGACAGGATGCGAAGCTGTTCTTTGAAATTTGATAGAAAAGGACCGTAATACCCTTCTGACGAAGTGAGCCCTTGGGGCTTTGTCGCATTCTGTTGTTCGAGACTAAGCTTCTAGAGCGAAGCTAACACTTGGATATTTTCTTGCATCCGGCTTTTGTTGTGAAGTGCGGAATTAACTAGAACTGCGAGGCTAGACTTCGGGGCGAAGCTATCGTTATGCTAGCCTCACTCGGAGAGCGAGGCTATGCCTTAAACAGAAATTGTGTTTTTGTTTAGGCTTCTGCTTGGATGATGAACTAATCATAGTTTCTCTTTGTTCCTGCAGTGCACTACACTCCTGGTCCTTTGAACAGTCTATTTGGGATGACCAGGGGATTGGACGGCAATGTCAGCCTGCAATTCCAAGGGTAGGCTTCTCTGTTTATTGAGCGGAGCTCTCTCGTTCAAGACACTCTTATTTATGGTAGGGATCAACGCACCACGAGGGGCATTCTGACTACGGCTCCCTTTGAAGATTTTGACCGTCGAACCTATAGGAAGCCCGACTTCATGTTCGGGGACGCCGCGCCAGACCCTGATCGCCAGCTGCTGGCCGGGGAGGGAAATGGATTTTCCAGTTGGATGGCGAGAAGTTCTACCTTCCGTCTAGCAAGCGGCATTTTTCTTTGTCTTTCTTCGAATGCGTGACGCAGGCTCAGAAGATGTCATGGAAAGTGAGCCGGAGTACCGAATCCGTCCACGTAGGGAAATTGATGCTTCATTCTCCTGGTTATGCAAGAGCAGAGCCTCCTCGTTGCATAATGGGCCTACATCCTGGGAATGTATTGCGAGAGATCCCAGTGGGAGAAAATCCTGCAGTGGCGCGGACTTTTGGCAATCAATTCTTTAAAGTTCATGGGAATTACCCAGCCACCGATTTCAGAACTCCAGGCTGGATTCACCATCCGAAGGCATGGTGGAGGGATTTAACTGTATACATTCTTGCTCATTTCGAGGAGGATCTGGGGAGGCTGAACCTTCATGAGACCGTCAGGGCGACCTGCTACGGCATTCAGATGAGCGTAGCGTGCTTCTATGCCATCTTCGAGTTGTACTGCCCGGCTACAGGGACTTTCTTCACCCCTGTTGGCGAACTGGGTATGGCTCTGCATGAGATGTGGGAAGTCTCTGCTCTTCCCTTGGGATCTTTCCCATATGAAGAATACTTCCCGTGTGAGGCGGAATTGGCACTTCTGGAGAAGCAGGAGCCCGCCTTGTTTGAGACCTACCGGGAGTTGATGCGCCATTTGTACATTTGTTCCAGCATGCATGGAAGCAGTAAGGGAACTTCATACAGCTTGAAGAGCTGGGGAGATTATTTGTTCCCAGATATGGGGAACACTCCCGAAGTGGCTCATTGTGGAGTCGCTGACGAAGACATCTTTAGCCGGATGCAAAAGCATTCTCAAGAGGATCTAATTGTAGAAGAAGATGATAGTCCTTATGAAAAAGGCGATGTTCTTCGGAGTTTCCATCAACAGGCTCGTCGACCGATGTCCCGAAAGGCACTGCTGGCTGGCTTCTTGACAGTCTGGCTGAAGCGGTGCGTGGTGCCGTCTTCTTCGGGCGACGTCATTCATCCGAATGTCCTGCTGCCTGCTGTTTGTCTAGTCCATGGTCGTTCTCTGGGACTTCTTCCGGCCATGGTGTGCTGTATCCAGAGAGGCCTTCGTGCCTTAACGGAGGCTTTTTGCAGGCCGCCAACGACGAAGCATGGAAAGGGGACCATTTCGCCCCGCGACGGACCCAATCCCAGGATAGGTCTGCCGTACACTTATTTAATAGCGTGGTTCGCCCTACACTGTCCCTCTTTGATTGAAGCTGGAGAGGACCCCCTGAAGGTGTTCGAATGGCGCTTCTCCACCGATTCGAAGGATGTTCCTGGCAAAAGACTTACGTGGCTGAGGCCCGTAAATTGGTGCGTCGCTATGACGTCTATAGTCTTTTCCGTTGCTTCCCCCATATTCGGGATGCAGGCTATGATGAGGAGTTCAAAGACGCGGGGGAAGGGCAGTCATCGTTGAGCTGGGGAATTTTTGAGTGGCTGGTCAGCATTCGGCCCTCACATTTATTATACCGAAGCGAGGATACCTGCTACTTGGAGCCTTATGTTCCAAGTGGATATGACCAACTGTACGTGGGCAACCCAAATCTCAATCTGGCTTTCATGGGGAGCCTCATTGATAGAGCCCGTGCCTGGCTATTCTTCATTGCACGTTGTACCGAGGCGCGGCTGCGCATGCCGTTGTGGACTCCTATCCTTCTAATGACCTTGAGCTTCTGCCAGTGGTATGCAACTTCCAACTCCACACCCCTCGGATTCACTGTTAACAATTCTGGTGTGAAGTTAATTTCTCAGCGGCTAAAGCGGAAGGTCTCTGAGAAAAGGGAAGGTAAGAGGGTTCGCGTCCCGGGCATAGAAGAATTCGTTGCTGTCGATGACCGCGAAGCCTCGGATGTGGAAAGTCCTCGCTTCGAAGCGGAGACAGGTGCCGAGACTCCTGCAGCTGGTTCTGGTGTGATGGGGACGACCCCCATAGAACGTGTTGATGTAGAAGAAGTGGAGGAAGAGGATCCTGACATCCACTTCAAAAGAAAGAGGGAGGATGGATCTCGTAGGAAGCAGTTGGTGAAGAAGCCCCGTCGCCAGGCCCTTACAGTTGTCGTAGAGGGCGAACCATCTGCGGCGTTTCCTTCTCCTGCCCCGTTAATAGTTGAATCGTCGGTTCCCAAACCGACTACTGGCGAAGTCGCTCCGGACCTGGATAAGATCAGCTTTGTCCTTGTAATATACTTTTTTATATGTTCGGGACAGCTTATTATTTACTTTGTGATTCAGGCACCGAGGCGGTGATAAGCTCGAGAGCTGAAGCTGTTGGAGAACAAGGGGAGCATTATGATCCCTTGTTTACTTATAAGGAGGGCGATGAGGCTGGCTATTTCGCCATATCAGAAGTTTCCGAAGATGATGCGGCTGATGTAGGTCCTTCGGGTGTTGGGACCTCGAAAGGGAGTCCCGAAGCTTCTAGCTCCTTTGGGTGGACCACGGAGGGTTCGGCGAGCGAGGGTGAGCCGGCCGTCCGTATTGGCTCCGCCAAAGATTTTCCGATGGAGCTCGTAGAGACTGATGTGGCCGCCAAGACAATCGAGGCGACATTATCTTTTGGTATGATTTTGACCCTTTTGACCCTTGCTATTTGTTGTGTCCTGCCTAAACACAGTTTTGTTGCAGGTGTTCCGCCTCTGGGTGCGTCAACTTCAAGAGAGCCCACCTGTCTTCCTGAGGGATCCAGGGGTGACATGAGCACTTCGACCGCGGTGGATGCTGCTGTGTTGGATTGCTTTGTATGGTGACCTGCCCCCTTATCGGCCTGAGCCAGCCAGAGGAACAGAGGTTGAAGGGACGGTAGTCACGGAGGCAACTTCACTCCCAATTATATCAACGAGTGAGGTGCCATTAGTTTTGCCAGGTGTGGAGCTGAGGGTGATTACAAGTCCTACTTCCCCAACGCTGGTGGTTGAGCCTGCTGTCCAGGAAATGGTCACTAGTCCTGCCTCGGTTGTGGCTAGTGTACTGGTTTCAATGAGGACTCCGCCAAGATCACCGATGACCTCTCATGTTGCTTCAGCCAGTGCTTCTACTATGTCATTTTCTACTTTAAAGGTAGTCCTCCCCGTAGTATTGAGAGTATCCGGGACTTTGGAGGGGATAACCAAGCCGCTGCATTAGAACTTCTGGTAGACCAATTTAAGAGGGATGTAGAAGAATGGCGCCGTCTCAACTGTTCGGACCTGGAGTCTTCGGTTGATGAGCAGCTTGCGCACCTTATCGCTCAAATGCATGAAGCCCATCTTGCCACTCAGGAAGATGCTAAGGCCATTTCTTCGGACTTGAAATCCTTGGAGACAAGGCAAGTAGAGCTTGGGGATGCCATAGATGCTTCTAACAGTGCTCTTCTTGACGCTGAAGACAAAATCGAGAAGGCCAA
The DNA here is from genome assembly GCA_038442645.1 of Agave tequilana. Lineage (NCBI taxonomy): Eukaryota > Viridiplantae > Streptophyta > Magnoliopsida > Asparagales > Asparagaceae > Agave > Agave tequilana. The sequence goes on along the minus strand of JAVJIF010016047.1, from coordinate 46,514 downwards.
GGAGATGATTAGGAAGGGAAATCTTCTCTTATCCAAGGCTGAACCAGTGCGTCTTGAAGAAACTGCGCGGCTTGAGCAGCTTAAAGCTCAGAGTGACGAACTCTCGCGGCAAGAGTTAGCTCAGAGGGCAACCTTAGTTGAAGTTGAAGCTCGCTTGGCCTAGATGGCAAATTTTAATGAGGCTGAGCTAAGGTCGCAGGCGCTCATCAGGGCTGCTAATGACAGGAAGACAAGGCTGGCCTTCCTTGAAGAACGGATCAGATCTTATGACGTACGCTCGTAGCTTGTAATATATGTGCTTCCATGTATCCCTTCCTTTTTGGAATCAATAAAAGTAATTTTTGTTTTGACTCCCCGGTCGTGTTTCCAACTTGTTTTATCTTTTGAATTGTCGCTCTCAAGCTGCATTGCAGCCATTTGATAAAATAGTCCTTACTGGACTGGATAATGAGACTTGGCTATCTGCCGGTTCAGAGGTCGCAATGACGTAACCGGTTGAGAAGCCACCAAGCTCGAAAGTAGTCCCTGTCGGACAAAAAAAAGGTGAGACTTGGCTATCTGCCGGTTCAGAGGTCGCAATGACGTAACCGGTTGAGAAGCCACCAAGCTCAAAATAGTCCTTGTCGGACTAAAAAGGTTGATACTTGTCTTTTGTAAATGTCAACAAGTATCGAGACCTGTCTTTTGTAAATGTCAACAGGCTCAAGGTTGAGACTCGGCTATCTACCAGTTCAGAGGTCACAATGACATAACCGATTGAGACGCCACCAGGCTCAAGGTTAGTGATACTTGTCTATTGTAAATGTCAACAAGTATCGAGACCTGTCTTTTGTAAATGTCAACAGGCTTAAGGTTGAGACTTGTCTTTTGTAAATGTCAACAAGCTCAAAATTGAGACTTGGCTATCTGCCAGTTCAGAGGTCGCAATGACATAACTGATTGAGACACCACCAAGCTCAAGGTTAGTCCTTGACGGACTGAAGGGTTGATACTTATCTTTTGTAAATGTCAACAAGTATCGAGACCTGTCTTTTGTAAATGTCAACAGGCTCAAGGTTATTGATACTTGTCTTTTGTAAATGTCAATAAGTATCGAGAACTGTCTTTTGTAAATGTCAACAGGCTCAAGGTTGACACTTGTCTTTTGTAAATGTCAACAAGCTCAAAATTGAGACTTGACTATCTGCCAGTTCAGAGGTCGCAATGACATAACTGATTGAGACGCCACCAAGCTCAAGGTTAGTCCTTGACGGACTGAAGGGTTGATACTTGTCTTTTGTAAATGTCAACAAGTATCGAGACCTGTCTTTTGTAAATGTCAACAGGCTCAAGGTTGAGACTCGGCTATCTGCCAGTTCAGAGGTCGCAATGACATAACTGATTGAGACGCCACCAGGCTCAAGGTTAGTGATACTTGTCTTTTGTAAATGTCAACAAGTATCGAGACCTGTCTTTTGTAAATGTCAACAGGCTCAAAATTGAGACTTGGCTATCTGCCAGTTCAGAGGTCGCAATGACATAACTGATTGAGACGCCACCAAGCTCAAAATAGTCCTTGTCGGACTAAAAGGGTTGATACTTGTCTTTTGTAAATGTCAACAAGTATCGAGACCTGTCTTTTGTAAATGTCAACAGGCTCAAGGTTGAGACTTATCTTTTATAAATGTCAACAAGCTCAAAATTGAGACTTGGCTATCTGCCAGTTCAGAGGTCACAATGACATAACCAGTTGAGAAGCCACCAAGCCCAAAATAGTCCTTGTCGGACTAAAAGGGTTGATACTTGTCTTTTGTAAATGTCAACAAGTATCGAGACCTGTCTTTTGTAAATGTCAACAGGCTCATGGTTAGTGATACTTGTCTTTTGTAAATGTTAACAAGTATCGATACCTGTCTTTTGTAAATGTCAACAGGCTCAAGGTTGAGACTCGGCTATCTGCCAGTTCAGAGGTCGCAATGACATAACTGATTGAGACGCCACCAAGCCCAAAATAGTCCTTGTCAGACTAAAAGGGTTGATACTTGTCTTTTGTAAATGTCAACAAGTATCGAAATTGAGACTTGGCTATCTGCTAGTTCAGAGGTCGCAATGACATAACTGATTGAGAAGCCACCAAGCTCAAAGTTAGTCCTTGACGGACTGAAGGGTTGATACTTGTCTTTTGTAAATGTCAACAAGTATCGAGACCTGTCTTTTGTAAATATCAACAGGCTCAAAATTGAGACTTGGCTATCTACTAGTTCAGAGGTCGCAATGACATAACTGATTGAGATGTCACCAAGCTCAAGGTTAGTCCTTGACGGACTGAAGGGTTGATACTTGTCTTTTGTAAATGTCAACAAGTATCGAGACCTGTCTTTTGTAAATGTCAACAGGCTCAAGGTTGAGACTTGGCTATCTGCCGGTTCAAAGGTCGCAATGACATAACCGATTGAGACGCCACCAAGTTCAAGGTTAGTCCTTAACGGACTGAAGGGTTGATACTTGTCTTTTGTAAATGTCAACAAGTATTGAGACCTGTCTTTTGTAAATGTCAACAGGCTCAAGACTGAGACTTGGCTATCTGCCAGTTCAGAGGTCGCAATGACATAACCAGTTGAGAAGCCACCAAGCCCAAAATAGTCCTTGTCGGACTAAAAGGGTTGATACTTGTCTTTTGTAAATGTCAAACAAGTATCGAAATTGAGACTTGGCTATCTGCCAGTTCAGAGGTCGCAATGACATAACTGATTGAGAAGCCGCCAAGCTCAAAGTTAGTCCTTGACGGACTGAAGGGTTGATACTTATCTTTTGTAAATGTCAACAAGCTCAAAATTGAGACTTGGCTATCTGCCAGTTCAGAGGTCGCAATCACATAACTGATTGAGAAGCCACCAAGCTCAAGGTTAGTCCTTGACGGACTGAAGGGTTGATACTTGTCTTTTGTAAATGTCAACAAGTATCGAGACCTGTCTTTTGTAAATGTCAACAGGCTCAAGGTTGAGACTTGGCTATCTGCCAGTTCAGAGGTCGCAATGACATAACTGATTGAGACGCCACCAAGCTCAAGGTTAGTCCTTGACGGACTGAAGGGTTGATACTTGTGTTTTGTAAATGTCAATAAGTATCGAGACCTGTCTTTTGTAAATGTCAACAGGCTCAAAATTGAGACTCGACTATCTGCCGGTTCAGAGGTCGTAATGATATAACCAGTTGAGAAGCCACCAAGCCCAAAATAGTCCTTGTCGGACTAAAAGGGTTGATACTTGTCTTTTGTAAATGTCAACAAATATCGAAATTGAGACTTGGCTATCTGCCAGTTTAGAGGTCGCAATGACATAACTGATTGAGAAGCCACCAAGCTCAAAGTTTTGATGGAATTTAGGAAAAGGTCTCGTTTTCACGGGAAGAAACGAGGGAATCGCTGTCATAGGTTTAGTGTTAACGTAACAGCGAAATAGAGAGATTTGTATATGTGGTCTTACCATTCTATGGATGAGAATTGGTAAGGAATTTTGGAGAGGAAATCAAATGGGAACAGGTCCCTTAGGATTTTTAGCAAATCCCCAGCTGTCAACGGGTTTGATGTGCCTTTACCAACTATCGTTTGAGTTGGGCTAACCATGCTATTCCCCTCAGCATGATGAGTTGTCGAGGACTTATGTTGGGCTTAAAGGCTAACATTTTCCTCTATCCTTAATTGTTAAGGATATTGAATCATTTGGTTAGCGCGTGCGTAAGCTTGATTCTCCTTTGGGAGAACCAGTGTATGACCAGGTTCCTACTGGTTTATGGTTGTATGATCTCGCTTGGAGGAAGGGAAAGGCTCTCTTTGCATGTACCTTGGATATGGAGGTCTTGATCAGGGGTCAAGTGTTAACTTGACCATGAGAAGGATCCTTACTTAAGGATAGTACTTCTTTAAGAACTTGCCATTGATCGGCATCATGAGTAAGTTGCCATCTGAAGTCATAAGGCGGTATGCTCCGTTTGAATAGACTGTTTCTATTACAAACGGTCCTTCCCATTTAGGTTGAAATTTGCCTTTGGTCTTGTGCGTCATAATCATCGGTCGTCTGACGGTTAAAACCAAATCTCCTTTCTGGAAGACTCTTTGTTTGACCTTCTTATTGAAGGCTTTTGAGATTCGAGCTTGATACAGCTCGATGTGTTGCTGAGCTTGTAGTCGCTTCTCATCTAGGGCTTCGAACTCTTGAAGACGCAACCGATCATTGTCTTCTGATGTGATTTTAGTCGTTAAAGCGACTCGCAACGACGGCATTTAGATTTCTAACGGGATGACTGCCTCGCACCCGTACACCAGAGAAAAAGGCGTATTACCTGTCAGGGTCCGAACCGTGGTTCGGTGGCCCAAAAACATTCACCAAGCTTTTCGTCCCAATCTTGCTTATTCGAGGAGACGAACTTCTTGAGTAACTTGATGATTGTTTTGTTGAATGCTTCAGCCAAGCCATTAGCGGCGGGATTATAGGCAGTTGAAGCCACATTCTGAATTCGGTATTTATCGCAGAACTGATAGAATGACTGGCTTATGAATTGGGGACCGTTATCATGGACATCCGCCTAGGGACACCAAATCGATGGATGACATGGTGTTTGATGAAATTAACCACATTAGAGGTTTTGACTTGAACCAGTGGTATAGCTTCCGCCCATTTTGAAAGGTGTCCTTTTGTCGAAGAGGGGCTGATTGGCCCTACGACATCGATTCCCCATGCTTCAAATGGCCATGAAGCAACAGTTGGGTGGAGCAACTCTGAGGGTTGGTGAATGAAGTCCGCATGAATTTAGCACGTTTTACACCTCCGTGCATATTGGATGGCATCGGCTATCATGGTTGGCCAATAGTATCCAAGCCTATGCAATCTGTCTTTAAGTTTTGGATCTGGCTGATAAGCTCCGCAAATGCCGTCGTGTGCTTCTTTAAGCACTTCCTGTGCCTCTGAATTGGAAAGGCAACAGAGGAGAACACCGTCATATGAACGACGGTAAAGTGTCTTCAAAGTTGGATCGTAGTAGAAACGGAGAGACCTTCGTCTGATAGATGCCGCTTCTTTAGGATCGTCTGGCAGCAGATCATGTAAAGCATAGTCGATGAGAGGAAATCGCCAATCTCTCGGGTCAAGATCCGTGGAGACATTGTAGGCTTCTCGAGTTTTTAACATGTGCTTAGAGCATACAAGGTGTCGAGTTGCCACTGTGAGGTGATACTTGGTGTCGGCCGGCAGGGCTAATGTTGTTGCTAATGCAGCAAGAGCGTCCGCCTTGGTGTTTTGAGATTGAGACACGTGCCCGATGTAGAAGCCTTCAAACAGATTAGCCAATTCGATGGCTGTATGGTAATAAGGCACCAAGTCTTCGTGGCAGACCTCATATTCACCTTTAACCTGATTGATAATCAGTTTCGAATCGTCGTAGGCTTCGAGGTAGCGTACCCCCATTCCGTGGGCGAGCTGAAGGCCAATGAGCAGAGCATTATATTCCGCTATATTATTGGAGCATGATTCCGTTAAAGAAAACGCTCTAGGAAGGACATGATTCTGTGGGGAGATAAACACAACCCCACGCTGGCGATGGTCCTGCTCCTTTTATCCCCGCAGAAGGGGTTAGCACTGAATAATGCTTCAGTTCTAACTTTGCGGCTAAGAACCTTGGAAACGCCCTTGGGCGCTGAAGCTACATAAGCAACGCTATCAGCACTTAGGGACAATCCCTTAGCTCCTCCACAAAGCACGAGCTTAGCGCTTGAAGAACTGGGGAATGAAGCACGCTGTGGTGCTTTATCTGCTATGCTGCTCCGAAGGCGATTAGCTTAGATAGTGCTTTGGCTCTAACTTGGCGGCTAAAAGCTTTGGAAACGCCCTCGGGCGCTGAAGCTGCATAAGCAACGCTATCAGCACTTAGGGATAATCACTTAGCTCCGCCATAAAGCGCGAACTTAGCGCTTGAAGAACTGGGGAACGAAGCAAGCTGTGGTGCTTTTATCCGCTATGCTGCTGCGAACATCATGCATACGCTGAGGTACAGTAGGTTCGCTCATGAGAGCGAGGCTGGTGCGAGTTGTTCTTAGTTGGGCGAAGGTATGGTCGCCGTTGTAACTTCGCGGCTGGCATCATTGTTGGAGCAGTCAGGCATCTTGCTTTTTTCTTCACGAGAGAGACGCACTTGTGACGTAGCTACGCCTGAGGCTTTGCCCAGAGCCTTCTGTTTTGGCCTCCACTTCTGCTTTTACAAGAGAGACTTAGGTTCGCAAGGAACCTCACTAGCCACACACGAGGCTGAGGGGTGTTGGCAGAATTCTGCTCCTGGTTTCTATTCTGAAACCTTGGTCATGGAGACCTTCCTATGCTTCCGTGCATGAAGCATTAGACCACCCCCAGAGAGGACTTCTTTAAATTTTTCCTGGTCGAAGTGAACGACAAGGTTCTCGAAAGTGAAGGACTTAGACTGCGGGCGTGCTTCCTTGTTGCGCCAGAGAACCATAGTAGGCTCGCAGATAGCCTTATCCGTCTCCGCAGAGACTTGCATTGAAGATTTAGCCAGAGAGGCTCTGGCTGCACCGGCTTTCCCGAATTCAGAGATAGACCCGAAGGTCTGTTGGTCGCATTGCGACACTTGATTCTCAGCAGTGGAGAATTCAATCCCCAGCGGAATTGCCATCTTGTTTTTCATTGATTTGCAAAGGGGAAAAACTTACAAAAAAGAGAAGTTGAGGAGCTAAATTACAAGTCTTCTAAAAGATTACAAGTAGATCTCCTCTGAGATTCTGGAGAAGTGTGCCGATAGGAGTCTGGTCAGCGCGCGACCACTTTGTCCCTTTGACGATGCGAGCGATGAGATTCCCTTCTCGCCTGGTTCGGGGAATCAGAGAACAGAAGGTTGGTAGAACCCTCTTGTTTCTTCTCAAAACCGCCTTCTCTTAGGAATTCCTTCTCGCCTGGTTCCGAAAATTCCTTGAGAAGAAGGGAGGTATTAGGGTATCAGCACCCTGAATAGAGAAGCAATTCTCTAAAAATCTCTGAATTCTTGTGCGCGCGGTGCGTCGTGAAGAAGTCTCTGCTTGTGGAGTTCTCTCTCTCTTTGCCAGGGGTCTCTTGCGCATGTCCCTTCGTCTTCCCTCCTTGTGCCCCTGGTGGGCTATTTATAAGGAGAGCAAGGGTATAATTTGAATGATCACCTAGAGGGGGGGTGAATAGGTGATGGCTAATCTAATGGTCACTTAATGCCAAATAATGCGGAATTAAAAACTATTATGACCTAAACAAATTATTTAAACTAAACACCACGTATAACACAAAAGTGTAGCCGAATTCTCCGTGAAGGGCTCTGGACTAACTCCTCTAGATTCCCCTAGATAAGGGTTGAGGTGCCGCGTTGGCTCTCTTGGTTGAATACAAGTGTTAGCAAACAATCCCCAAGCATATATCAATTAAGCACAATATGAATATCAAGCATGTAAGGATAAGCACAATAATAGCATGCAAGAAATAAACAAGAGACAAAGAGAGAGAGTGAGCAATCGCAAACACAAGGGATTTGTTTCGAGGTTCGAGCACACTTGCTCTACATCCCCGCCTTCGACACACGAAGGATTTCCACTATGCTCGATCCCAATGGATCACTCCTCGGTGCCACAACACCTACAAGCCCTCGGACTCCCTAGTCCCGTACACACCGCAAGCCCCACAAGCTCGCCGAGGCCGCACCTCAAACAAGAGTTCACACACGAACTCTAAACACCGCGAACACACTTGTCCGCCTCCTCAAAGTACAAGAAAAGATCTTTTGGTGATCTAAACACTTGATCACCAATAAACACTCTCACAACAAAACCCTATAGGTAGATATAGCATTGGATAGCTCAAGTGGATGTGTGAGAAAACAAGGATGAAAATTGTGGAGGAAAACTCAAAGAATCACTTTTAACACTCTTGATAAAAACTCTCTTTTGATTTGGAAATGAAGCTCTAAAACTTGTGGATATAACCACTGAAAAGAATGGGAAAAACTAGCCCAAAACTATTCTTGAAATCTTAGAGAAAACAGCCCCCAAATGGCCCAATTTATAGGGCTCCAAAAACTAGCCGTTGGAGGCCTGACAGAACTGTCGGTCGACCGTCCGGTCGACCGGCCAACGGTCATATTTCATATCGTTGAGCCATCAGTCGACCGGTCGGTCGACCGAGGCCAGGATACAGAGAGCAAGTCTCTCTGTCCGGTCGCCCGTCCGGTCGACCGGGGCCTTTCCAGAGAGCAGAGCTCTCTGGACGGTCGACCGGGTCGGTCGACTGGCCCTCCTGCCAGAACTGGCGTGCACGTCTGTGCACGTCGGTCGACCGTGACGGTCGGCCGACTTCAAGCTGCGGTCGACCGTCCCGGTCGACCGGCTGAAGCCAGGAAACAATGTTAAGGGATTAAAAACTTGATCTTTTTGGTTGAAGTAAAATCCCATAAAAACATAGAAAATCTACAAAAATAGTTTTACCAATATACTTTGATAAACAAACATGCTTGCACAAAATCAAGGCATGTTACAAATGTTTTGGACTATTTTTGTAATATGAAAAATTGGCTCAAATGGAAACAGTTTTTTTCCAAACTTGATTTTTCAAAACTTATTTTTCTAAAACTTCACCAAATACAAAAACGAGATATTTAAACTCATTTGAAGCATAGTGTGTATGGATATGATCCACTACACAAACATGGTAAAATATCTATGTTTTTGACATTAAGCTCTAAACATGGTTTTGGTTAAAACATATAAACTAGAATACCAAAAACCAAGCATGTATTTTTCTAAAAGAAAATCTTTTGTAAAAACAAAACTATCAAGAGTGTGTGTGTAAATGATATATACTTGAGCAATCCACCAACTATTCTATCCTTTACATTTTATCTAAAAACAAAATCTTACTAAAACAAACCTAGATACAAGTCTTCATCTTCTTGAAGTCTTCACTTGAAGTCTTCTCATCTTCTTGACTTGGTCCAAACACGATCCATAGAGCTAGACTCCTCTTGAGTACTTGATGTGGTCTTGATGCACAAGCCCTTGAATCAAACCGTGTTAGCTCCAAAACTTGACTTTAAATCCTTTGTTGAAGCTACGCACCTACTAAAATCTTGATCATGAATCTGTCACTAATTAAACACAAGATCATTAGTACTATAATTACATGAGTTGATCATCATCAAAACTAGAGTGATGGGCCTTTGGGCCAACAATCTCCCCTTTTTGATGATGACAAAACTCATGAAGTTATATATGCATGGATTAAAGTAAAGCCTCAAAGAAGCTCCCCCTTAACTCATGCATCTCAAATAAAGAAATAAATATGCAATGAAACTCATGATACTAAAAAAAAGCATGCATCAAACATATTTCATATCTTATTGTTTATTTTCTATGCATGAACTCAATATATGCAAAAACACAAATATGCATATATAAACTCAAAATCTTTCTCCCCCTTTTTGTCAATCATCAACAAAGGGGTTAAAATAAAAACAAAATTAACAAAATTTTCTCCCTTTTTTGTCCGAAATAAGGAACTAATGAAGGGGTAAACATAAATCAATCAATAAAGGATTATATGCGATATACATTCATGAAGAGGAAGACGCTAAGTTAGCTTCCCTACACATATGCATTACATGAAGAAGGGATGACAAGCCCCAATTCACATAACACATATTATGTAATGCATAAGAGGAGATGTGAAGCTCCCCCTACACACGTGTATCACATAAAGAAGAGTTGTCAAGCTCCTCAATGTACAATACACTCAACATGAATCTATATGTAGGAGAGATGTTAAGCTCTCCTTGCATATAGGCAATACAACTCAAAAATCTTTTGATTTTTTTTATATTTTTTTTTTTGAATTTCTCAATAAAACAAATCTTGAGAATTTTTCTTAAAATTTTTATTTTCTTATCATAAACAACTTTGTGCTTTAAACATGTAAAACAATTTTAACTCAAGCACAAATACTCATATATATGTATGAAAAATGAGTATACCAAATGAAATTGATACATACATATATAAGAAAATAAAATATGAGTGTATACAAAAATAGAGTCAAATTGATACCAATTGAAATGATTTAATGATACCAATTGAAACAATAATATGATCATGTGTATAACTCATAAAACATTGAAGAATAAATAACTAGTTAAATTAAATTTTTTTTGAAAAACTAGTTAAAGATCCTTCAGAAACAAAATCATATGTTTTTTCTGAATCATACTAAATACATAAAAATTTAAGCACTCATGGTCCATAAAGCTTAAAAATAATCATGAAACAAAGTCATGAATAAACAAATAAGGTGTGAGTGTTCAAAAATCATGTAACTAGCATTTTCATGAAAATAGTCAATGAAGCTCAAAATGATCAAAACAAATTATTCATTTTATTTTATCAAACCAAACATGAAAATTTATTTTTCATTAAAACAAAACAAACTTCTAGGTATATGTATGATTTATCTAAATCTAACAATATGCATACATATCCCAAACATAAAAGAGTCTATTAATAATATTTGCATGAAGGCAAGAGACTCACGGGTATACATGTATATTTATTAGATTTGAATACAAAAATACATATACATGAAGTAAACATGAAAATAGGCAAAACAAATATAAATGAAAGAATCATCAAAACTAGGCTATACATGTGCATAAAGTGAGTACAAATGATCATGAAGTGCAAACATATATAAATCAATTTGTTGTCACTATTTGTATATGTATAAATACAAGTTTTGATAAAAACTACATTTACACTAGTATTTACCGCATGAAGCACAAAAACATGAACATGCTATATGATGTCAAAAATGAATAAGCATGTAAATAAACTAAGAGTTTAGAAATAGTTACCAACTATGGAACTATGTTCCAAAACTTCAAACATGGTGGTTGACCCACCAAACCTCCTTGATAGTGATGCATCTATATATATGTGTCCATCACGTCCATGTGCATCCACCATCAAGGCACCATCTCTCTCACGTCGTGTGAGAGCCCTCACCTACATCAAAAACACAAGGTGGGGGTTTTGGTACCCATTTTCTTTTGGGTCCTTGGGGGTTAGCATTGTAAGGCACCCAAACATTTTATTTTTAGCAAAATTAATATGATGTAATCTATCAAAACAAAATTTTGCTAAATGGCCTTTGCGGCCACAATGTGTACACTTTTACACCTTAGGATACTTATGTGTATGTGTATGATCGTGGCGTGCAACATAAGCATATGCATGATGATGATGTGCATGAACATGTGGAGCTTGTTTCTTTGAAAACATAAACTCCAATCTAGTGTGGTTAAATGCACATGTGCTCAAAGTAGAGCTCAAACAATCCATTTTATTTTTCAAAACATTTATCTCATTTGTGGTGGCATGTAAAGCATGATGAGATATAAAACTATTTTTCTTGTTCTTTTTAGAAACAAATTCTTTTTCTTTTTCAGAAATTTTTCTTTTCAAAGAGTTGTTTTCTTTAAAAGCAACTTCCTTTTGTTTTTCCACCAAAATAATTCCATTTTTCAAATTAGTGTTTCCTTCACGAAGATCATTCAATTTTGAAAGCAAGGAAACATTTTCATTTTTCAAATCATCTTTTTCTTTTTCTAAACATGCAATTTTATTTTTAAAAGAATCATTTTCTTTATGCATGCAATCAAAATTTTTTTCATTTTCTTGTTGTCTTTCTTAAGCATGTCATATTTTTCAAGGAGTAGTTGACAAAATGAGGTAAGCTCATCATATGACATGTCTTCATCATCTAACTCGGATTCGATTTTTACCTCAAGGGGGTTATCCCCTTGGACCATATAGCACTTGTTGGAGACGTCACTTCCAACAGCCGAATCGCTCCCCGCATAGTATTGTTCATTTTCGCCAAGGGAGGTGAGGGTGTTCCAAGCTACAAAAGCCGAATCAATGTTAGCAATCCTAGATAAATAAACATCATCTAGGGTACTCTTCAAAGCATAAAGGGCTTTTACATTAGACTCAAGATTCTTACCATTTAAACAATAATCATTAGTGATGGCAAGATAAACATGAATGCCTAGGGCCTTGAGGTACAAAGACATCTTAACCTTCCAATTTGGATGTTAAGAATGTCAAAGGTGGGTGGTGACATAAAGTCCATGGTGTGTGTACAAATATTGTGATTAGCCTAAAAATGAGGATCTTTAACTCTAGGTTGTGAGACCCAAATTGAGAGCACTTGACTCTGATACCAATTGAAGGATCACCTAGGGGGGTGAATAGGTGATGGCAATCTAATGGTCACTTAATGCCAAATAATGCGGAATTAAAAACTATTATGACCTAAATAAACTATTTAAACTGAACACCACGTATAACACAAGAGTGTAGCCGAATTCCCCGTGAAGGGCTCTGGACTAACTCCTCTAGATTCCCCTAGATAAGGGTTGAGGTGCCGCGTTGGCTCTCTTGGTTGAATACAAGTGTTAGCAAACAATCCCAAGCATATATCAATTAAGCACAATATGAATATCAAGCATGTAAGGATAAGCACAATAATAGCATGCAAGAAATAAACAAGAGACAAAGAGAGAGAGTGAGCAATCGCAAACACAAGGGATTTGTTTCGAGGTTCGAGCACACTTGCTCTACATCCCCGCCTTCGACACACGAAGGATTTCCACTATGCTCGATCCCAATGGATCACTCCTCGGTGCCGCAACACCTACAAACCCTCGGACTCCCTAGTCCCGTACATACCGCAAGCCCCACAAGCTCGCCGAGGCCGCACCTCAAACAAGAGTTCACACACGAACTCTAAACACCGCGAACACACTTGTCCGCCTCCTCAAAGTACAAGAAAAGATCTCTTGGTGATCTAAACACTTGATCACCAATAAACACTCTCACAACAAAACCCTATAGGTAGATATAGCAATGGATAGCTCAAGTGGGTGTGTGAGAAAACAAGGATGAAAATTGTGGAGGAAAACTCAAAGAATCACTTTTAACACTCTTGATAAAAACTCTCTTTTGATTTGGAAATGAAGGTCTAAAACTTGTGGATATAACCACTGAAAAGAATGGGAAAAACTAGCCCAAAACTATTCTTGAAATCTTAGAGAAAACAGCCCCCAAATGGCCCAATTTATAGGGCTTCAAAAACTAGCCGTTGGAGGCCTGACAGAACTGTCGGTCGACCGTCCGGTCGACCGACCAACGGTCATATTTCAGACCGTTGAGCCATCGGTCGACCGGTCGGTCGACCGAGGCCAGGATATAGAGAGCAAGTCTCTCTGTCCGGTCGACCGTCCGGTCGACCGGGGCCTTTCCAGAGAGCAGAGCTCTCTGGACGGTCGACCGGGTCGGTCGACCGGCCCTCCTGCCAGAACTGGCATGCACGTCTGTGCACGTCGGTCGACCATGACGGTCGGCCGACTTCAAGCTGTGGTCGACCGTCCCGGTCGACCGGCTGAAGCCAGGAAACAATGTTAAGGGATTAAAAACTTGGTCTTTTTAGTTGAAGTAAAATCCCATAAAAACATAGAAAATCTACAAAAATAGTTTTACCAATATACTTTGATAAACAAACATGCTTGTACAAAATCAAGGCATGTTACAAATGTTTTGGACTATTTTTGTAATATGGAAAAATTGGCTCAAATGAAAACAGTATTTTTCCAAACTTGATTTTTCAAAACTTGTTTTTTTCCAAAACTTCACCAAATACAAAAACAAGATATTTAAACTCATTTGAAGCATAGTGTGTATGGATATGATCCACTACACAAACATGATGAAATATCTATGTTTTTGACATTAAGCTCTAAACATGGTTTTGGTTAAAACATATAAACTAGAATACCAAAAACCAAACATGTATTTTTCTAAAAGAAAATCTTTTGTAAAAACAAAACTATCAAGAGTGTGTGTAAATGATATATACTTAAGCAATCCACCAACTATTCTATCCTTTACATTTTATCTAAAAACAAACTCGTACAAAAACAAACGTAGATACAAGTCTTCATCTTCTTGAAGTCTTCACTTGAAGTCTTCTCATCTTCTTGACTTGGTCCAAACACGATCCATAGAGCTAGACTCCTCTTGAGTACTTGATGTGGTCTTGATGCACAAGCTCTTGAATCAAACCGTGTTAGCTCCAAAACTTGACTTTAAATCCTTTGTTGAAGCGACACACCTGCTAAGATCTTGATCATGAATCTGTCACTAATTAAACACAAGATCATTAGTACTATAACTACATGAGTTGATCATCGTCAAAACTAGAGTGATGGGCCTTTGGGCCAACATAATTGTCCCTTGAAAGTATAGAAACAGATTGAATCAAATCTGTTTAAATCTGGAAAGTAGCCTTACTGCGAGGCTAGGATCAGCTTCTGTGAAGCTAGAAATAGCAGGTCGGTTGATCCTCTTGATCTGTTTTGATTCTTTCCATATAGTTGGAAGATCTCCCCTGATCCTCTTACTCGTTTTAGGAGAGTCAAGAGATTATGGCAATCAACTGCTAAATTTGATCTCAGATTTGATCTTGCTTGGATTTGATCTCAATCCTGAATTGATTTAATCTCATCTAGAGATTTAATTGGTCAAAGGTTGACCATAGCAGACCCGCAGCGGAGCTGCCGCGTTGAACTCACAGCAGAGCTGGAAGGCGCATGTGGCGAAGTCAGAAGACGGCTCTTCAGCGGAGCTAGATATCGTCTGTGGCGAAGCTACCGCATACCCTTCTGCGCGGTTACGTGTGGCTTCAAGCGAAGCTAACTCTCTCTGCGGAGTTAACTGAGCACTTCAGGCGAAGCTACAAGTTAGCTTCCTGGCGGAGCTGTGAATGGCTTCAAGGTGAAGTTGGATGATCTTAGCCTCTCAGGCGAGGCTGTCCCTTTGGCTCATGTGATGCTAAGTGCTAGCATTTTAGATCAGCTCAGGTCTGTTTAGAGACAATCCGGGCTCATTGTCTGCTTGACTGAATCAGTGGAGTCCAAGTTGCTTCCTTGTCCCTCGGAGATGGGTGAAAACTGGTTGTCAGCTTGTCTGTCACTCGTCTTTTGTAAATGTCAACAAGTTTAGACATTGTTCAGGCCAGTAAGAATCTTGTCTTTTTTAAGTGTCAACACCGGCAATACTGGATTACAGCCTTTATTTATAAAATTTTACAATACAACTCCTATTTGAACTATGAAATGATCTTGGCCATTGGATACTTGAAGAATCTTGATCAATCGTACTACGAGTTGATCTCTTTGATGTAGAAGAATTCTACACCTTTTAATCTTTAGAAATAAACTTTTGTTGATTAGAAACTGAATCATATTAGTATTCCATCAGAAATAAATCTGCATCTGAAAAGAAAACTGATTCTGCTTCAGGAAATACCTCAATTAGTCGACTTATCTTGATGATTAGTCAACTAATCCCTTTCATTAGTCGACTTATAAATTATATAGTCAATTACTGTATAATACTTCCTCTCTGTTTCTTCCTCTATATCTACCTAGTCGACTATATAGTTGACTGGTCTTTTGCGTTAGTCGACTTATACACTTTATAAGTCGACTAATCCGCACATGCTTGGTTGCTTCTTTTTGCTTCAAGCCATCATCTTCTCCAACTCAATTGGATTTTCTTGGACCAACATCTTTTTTTTTGAAAATAATACAAAATCCTAACAATCTCCATATTGACTTGCTTTTCAAGCGTTTAGTTAAACACCTTGAGATTTTGAATTACTACCTTGATTCTTTCTTTAGTTATAACTGTACCGTAAAGTTTTTAGCTCTTGCCCCCTTTCTCCGTGGCCTTTCGCTGTTTCACTGCCATAGCTTGGGACATCTCAGGCCTTACCCGAATGCACCATTTCTCCTCTCGCAACACTTTGACTTGGTTCACGTCCCGTTGCAGTCTTCCTTGAAACTCCACCTCGCGATGAGCTTCTTTCCAAGCTTATCTCTAAAACTCTACCTCGAACTGAGTTTTCTTCCTATAGCTTGTATTCCACACTTCTCTCCTTCTAGGATTATTATCTTTTTGGCTAACTATGACGATGCCTTGTTGCACTTGGATCCGACATCCTTCTTCGTCGAGCAACCCTATGGATATTAGATTGCACCTTGTCTCCGAGATGGATTGTTCCAGTGCCGATGACCTCGCAAGCTAAGCCATCCACCATCTTGACAATCCCTTCCTCCTTTGCAATCAAGAAGTTGAACAATTCTTTTTAGGAACATACATGAATTGTACTACCCGAATCAAATATCCAGTTTTTACCTTGAGAAGTGTTGTCTTCAACATAAGAAGTCATTAATACTTCGATGTCCTCTGCACAGCATGCTATGTCTGCCACCATAACTTGCCCTTTCTTCTTCAATCACTCTTGTCGATGTTTGTGGTCATTCTTTCAATGACCTTCCCTGTGATAAAAGTGTCATGCTTTTGACGAACCTGGACCTTTTCTTTCCTTTTCCTCTTCCTTTCCTTCCTATGACCACCAACCTGATCCTTTCTGGTCCTCTTGATTTGACCTTTTCCTAATCTCATGAGACAAGAGAGTAGACATGATCTCCTCCAAGATGAGAGTTTTCTTACCGTAGAGCATGATGGTGACGATATGATCATATGACTGTGAAAGCTAACTGAGAAGTATCAACGCCTTGTCCTCCTCATCGATCTTGACATCAACAGTTAGAAGCTCGCTGATGACCTTATTGAAAAAGTTTAAATACTCCAACACTGTTGTCCCTTCGTTCATGTGTAGCCATATAGCTGTTTCTTGGGATACGTCTTGTTGGAAAGGCTTTTCATCAAATACAATGTTTCTAAACTTGGCAACAATTCTGTAGCCGTTTCTTCATCCATCACGTTGTACATCACCTCATCTGCGAGATATAGTTGGATCATGCTTACCGCCTGAAATACCCTGATTCTGTGGGTATAGAGACGTTACTGCGACGTATATACGCAGAGCAAAAATATCCTCATATATATACGATGAGCATCAGTATAGGCAGGAATCAGAGTACGGAAGCACAGTGGTTATATCATTCCAATAAAATAGTACAAATACACTGTTATCACAGAGTGTACTCCAATATTACATGAATATTATATCACCAAGAAGCGTAAAAGAATGAATTACAAAGAGATATATAAGTATGAATAGAGCAATAGGTGCTCACAAACTATAACAAGGAAATTCTGGAGTCGAGCATGATGGGCTAGAAGGATAAAACTCAAAACAGTCTACCGATAATCTATGCTTCCACTACACTACTCTGATCAGCAACAGGGAGAATCTACAAGCTCTAAGCTCTGGGATTTGGACATGCAGGTCTAGGGCTGTCAGAAAACAACCCAATGAGTATGTAAAATGAATTCAAGTGGCGTGCACAGGCAAGCATAGGTGTATCGATAAATCCAATTTGAAGGCATATGTCGAAAATCATATCGTGAGCACAGGCACATACAATCACGATCTGAGGCATCTGTTGACACTCCAAAAAGATGTGACCCCGGGCAACACTTCAACCAGTCGGAACGACATCTACACTCGGTGACATTTACAAAAATTAGAGTCATGGACGAGCTGATGACCAGGTTTATGCCCACTTCAGAGGCCAAAGCAGTCCTATGAAGTTAGGTCTGATCAGCAGGCCTATGAGGTTAGGTCTGATCAGACACCTAACCTCGCGTGAGCCCAAAAGGGAGCTAGCTTCACCCATAGCCTTGTTAAAAGGCCGAAGCCCTAGCTTCGCACGAAGCTTCAATCAGCCCCGCTTAGGGCTAAAATTAGCTTCGTTGTAAGCTTTCTCACCAACTTCGCCAGAAGTGTAGTCCGGCTCTGCTCTGAGCTAACTTTCTAGCTTCGCCTAAAGCTTCACCTAGCTTATCAAATGAGCTAACTTCTAACCTCGCTTGAAGCCTTGAATATAGCTCCGCGACTGAATCTTTTTAAGATGAACTTCGCATGAAACTCTTACTTACTCCGCCGCGAGCTTTTTCAGGTCATCAGTTGACCGTTTCAAAATCCCACGAGGGATTAATGGGTGAACCCCACTACTTTAGTGAGATTAATGTCACTTTAAGTGGGCGATTACACCCGCCCACTTCGTCCCACATTAAGTGGCACTTCGTCCCATATTAAGTGGAGACAATTAAGCCACGAATCGCTATCAGTAGTTCGCGCGAACCTCCCAGCTTCACCTGAAGCTTGCATTTAGCCTCGCGGCAAGGCTATTTCGAGCCTCGCGTGAAGCTAACAAACTAATTCAATTTTGCTGAATTGAAGGGAGCAGTTACACCCCTTTTTTTGCTATAAATAACTCCTTGCAAGAGAGAAGAAGAGCTAAAAATTTTGGAGAGATCTAAAAGACCTTTAGCCCAAAAGTGTCCTCTTACTTTTAAGCTTTCAAAACCCCAGAGACTCAGCTCTCTTTCATCTAGGGTCCCAACATGCCTTCTACCTTCAAAGGATTTTCATAACAAATCAAGAAGAAAATTCTCTCGAGAAGGCTTGAACACCCAACCGATTGCATCGTCAACAGGATAAAGTGATCGCGCGCTGATCAGATTCCCCATCGACATACTTTCCCAGAATCTCAGAGGAGATCTACTTGTAATTTTCTATTTTTTCTTTAAAGAATTACTTGTAATTTCTCTCCTTAATTCTCTTTTGTAAGTTTCCCCCAATCATTTTCAATGAAAAACAGCATCTAGTAAAACAATATATACAAGTGTGGATAAAACTAGTTGTACGGGCTCAGGCTTTGGATTCATGAGATTGTTACGTCGAAGGAATAATCCAAATAAGAAAATCCTCATATATATACCATATACCTCATGTCACCATCAACTAAGTTTATACAACCTGATTTTTGTCCTCAGCATAACAGAATAAGAGAAATATCCAGAAGTATGTCAGGTACCCAAGTCATGTAGAAAAACTAAACGTGATAAATATAAATGGTAACCAAGGACCCGTATACAACTAAGAGCAATATAGTCAGGAGATTAAGAACAATAGCACCAGCATTATATCAAGCAGGGGCAAGCAATGTAAACTAGGAAGTAAACAAGTCAGAAGATTAAGTATAGTAGTATAAGCGCAATATCAAGCAAGCGCCAGGCAGTGTATTACACAAGTGGAAAGTAAGGTACAATAATAGTAGAAATAATAATAATAATAATAAATGCACTGAGCGCAAAACCAGTTATACAGACTCAGTTAATAGATTCATGAAGCTAGCACGTTGAAGATATATTCAAAATAAGAAAACCCTTATATATATACCTTATACCTCATTTTCCCATTGACTGAGTGTACACAACTCGAGTGTCCTCCGAATGCTAAAACATCATAAAGCCGATAAAACGCGAAAAACATGAAATCCGAATTAAAATACGATGAATGCAAAATCCTATAATGCAGTCCTGTTATGATTGGGACTCAATATATTTATATGTCTTGGTATGCATCTCATTCCGTATACCTCCATATACAAATTAGAGAATAAGTTATTTAAAAACTGATGGAGTTCGATGAACCATGTTTAGAATGGGTCCTATACTTGCCCAGCACAACAGTCCAAGAGTATCTGTTACTGGAGTCCGAAACGTACCGTTAGGTACTGTGACGTATTGATCGCCCGAACGGGAGTAGGGTATCGCAGATCCCTTAGGAATAAGCCTAGGAATTGTGCAGACCCATCAGGAGAGAAAGAACATGAGGGGTGGGGGTGCCAGTACACCCTACGGAATCACTGGTGGCCGCCAGGTGACCCAAAAAAATGTAGCCATGCGTGTTATTTTATAGCCATTGTAAACATGGAAACTATATCAAGACCCATCAGTTTTTCCCATCCCGATGTAAGTTATATATTATATTATTATACAACCACAAACAACAAGAGCACAACATAGGAAACCTAGTACAAGAGGCTCAGGGATTCTAGAGTTCAAGGGTTCAAGTGCACAAGGGTTCAGGTCTACAGGGATTCAGGAGTATCCGGGGATACAAGAGCTCCGAAGTACAGGATCATAGTTGTTATACATATAACAGGAACAAGAAAGAAAAAGATAACCTGTTGGTGCCTCAACACAAATAAAGTATACAGTACAAGCCACACACAGAATACAATAGAATACAAGACCATTATATCGAGCGTTAGATGAAAGGGAGCAGTACAATAGTAAGACAATCACAGGATTATAAAATAATAATAGGATACAAGAATACAAACAATATCGAGTGTCAGATAATAGCAGATCGAGCAACATGATATAGATAATTGACATATCAAATTACATGATATAGAAAAATATATTTTTTTAAACATTTCAAACTCTTTACAACTATAATATTAATAATAATATTTTAAGCTATTAGATAGTTATGCGGAGCTGAGCAAAACGGGAGCGTATCTAAGCATAGCAATCATAATAATTATTGGACAATCAAGCAAAGTTAAGCAAGGCTGCAGCAAAGCTAGCGTATAATGCTAAACGCCATCACGCTCGGCGTGGTTACCGCTCGCAGCATAGTTAAACGCATACAGCGATGCAAGTGTATGAGCGCTTTGTTACCACACGTGATGAAACCGCGCTCACAGTGTAACTACACTCGAACATAATTAGTGGTAAAACGCTGAGTGCTAGGCTCGCCTACCAGGCAGAGCGTGTGAGATCGTGAAGCACTCTAAGCGCACCTTTTTTGGGGAAGTAGGATGTACCTGTAGAAGTATTAGTACCAAACACACACATATAAACCAATAATAGCTAGACTGTAACCCCTGATCCCTGATGTACGTATCATAGTATCAGTACTCGATACGACATATAAAATTGATTTGACCTTTCTATTAGTCCGATTGAGCCGATTTTAGTTTCAGATATTATTTTTCATTATTGTAGATTTTTCAAAATTTTCTGAAATTTTTCTAGATTATTTTGGAAAATCTCCGAAGTCGGTGTCGACCGATGCCGGGAATCGGCTTTATGATTTTTAATTCACAAACGGAGTTGAATTTTGGGAAACTGTTTTCACCTTATGTCTTAGAATCACATTAGCTCCATTTTGATATTTTTGGAGATTTTTCTGAATTTATCGAAAATCGGGCCAAACCGGTGTCGCCCAATATCGGTGATACTTTTCAGGATTTTTAATTTGTAAACCAGATTGAATTTCTATAAACCGTTTTCATATTATGTCTCAGGATAATATTCTCTATTTTTTGTAATTTTTGGTAACAGTTCGGGTGTAACGCCCCGATCCCGCAGATACGGAGACGTTATGGCGACGTACATATGCGAGGTGAAAACACACTCACGAGTACGTTGAGCCTCAGTATAGGATATAACTTTCATATACACATGAGTTCCAGCATGAAATAAGTACAAGAATACCTGCAGAAGATGTTAGCGATCATAACAGATATGAAAAAGATGGACAAATAATATAACGGAAATAAATCACTAAGATACCTATGAATAGTCCCGATGAGGAATCTCCCATGTGACTCCAAGGCACTCTCTGAAGCTACGGTAACTCGGATCTCCAACTTGGGCATGCAAATCCAGGATCGTCAGAAAGCGACCTAGTGAGTGGTAAAATGAAGGAGGAGGTAGCAATAGATATGATAGTAATACAAGCATGATACTAATATATATAATACATGCTGTTGTGCTAGTGATACCATATCATAAGCATATAATAAGCAGTAGAAATATATAAACATGGAAGCAGTAGAAATATTGAAACATGTCCTCTTTTAATACCATCATTACCTAGCCGGTTATCATTGAGTCATGTCTATAGTCGTATCCCGTTTAAATCATAAATAATGTGATCTAGGGGAGGCGTGATAGAAGTGAACATGCAGGTGGGCATACGCAATATGAACATGCAGGTGGGCATATGTAATATAACCTCAATATTGTGTTGTGCATATACAGTAACGATGTCTGCAAGATATACAGAAAACAGAATATATGCAATGCAGAGTATCCATGTACATGAGACGTATGCCACCATAGAAAAATGTAGCAAGTACCAGGTACAGGAACAAGGGATACGCGTAACATGATAGCAGATTACGTATCAGGAACAGTAACAAGTACAACAGAACAATAGTATACATGTCTCAGGCAAGTCATGTTATAGATACAATAGTAGCAACCAGTAACACCTGGTATTTTAATCAATCTCTTCCAGTGTCTCATACCACTGGCAGTTCATACTGGAGCCCGCACTCCAGTCGAACCCATCCGGACATGGCCTACGGGTACCATTATCCAAATGAGAGAATGACCAAATAACAAGTGTTCCCGACGTCACTATTGTGTATACTGTTTTATTATGTTAATTGGAAACCCATGGTCGAGGAGTTCTTATCGGGTGGATGTATCCCGTGCATACCCGGGATCACGGCCTTAAACAAGCCCCTGGCTGCTAAGACCAGGGCCCTCCGCTAAGAGGGGAGCATGAATCAAGTAACAAGAGCTCATGGAGCAATTGGTAGGTAGCACTACCGTCCCCTGCAGTGGGAAAACAATATGGATCCAGTACATCACCCGATAAGATCTAATCAACCGTCAAGTCTCCCCCATACCCAATTTAGCTTTATGATCTGTTATATCAAGTATACAATGTAACAAGAATAACTACTGTACATGATACGGGTAACATGATAACTGGACCTGAGCTCTGTTGATAGCGTAGAACAATATCACGGGAATCAGGAACAATATAACATGAACAAGATAACATGAATAATTTACCGGGAAACGGGAACAATAGATGTGGGATTCCCACATATCGCATATCAACAGCTCGCATGTCCAGTAACAGGAATATCCATATCAGTAACATGTAACAATCATATAACAGGAATACGGTAACATGGAACATGGATTGCACGTGAAACAGAGATATGAAAATATGACATGCATGTGTAACAGTGATATGTAAACATGACATGTACGTGTAGCAGTAAGATGTAAACATGACATGCACGTGTAACAATGATAGGTGAACATGACATGCACATGTAACTGTATGTAAACATGACATGCACGTGTAACCGTGATAGGTAAACATGACATGCACGTGTAACAATGATATGTAAACATGACATAATTGTAACAATAATATTAAATGTGGTTGTCCGTGTATTAGTATATCCGTGTACCAGTGGGACATCCATGTGTAGCAATAATCCGTGTATTATATCTGAATAGTACTCGTACATGTTATATCAGGGGTCAGTGTAATGAACTACAGTATTCGTGTAATGTGGAACCTAGTGTGTGAAGGTGTCTAGCATGCATGTTGAGTAATAACGTCGTGTCACCGAGTATCAGTGAATCAGAATGACAATATAACGAGGAACGGTGAATCACAATATCTAGTGGTACATGTACATGTCGTATCGGTGTTTCGTGTGAGGCAGGTACCGGTAATCATACCGAATGGAGTATCAGATATCCCTACTTGTCCTGACGGTCAAATGTTATTCTACATGTTTACACTGTTATTCTATCAATGACAATTTATGACTCGGTATGTACAGTTTTACAGTGATTAACCGATAATCCTGTTTTATTTACATAAAGTAACCAAGTGCATTAAATATACTAAAAAGACAATTTATAAAATAAAAACACTCACAAACTAGCCATAGGAAGGTATCTCTCTTCCTCACGATCGCAACGGATCCAGAATTGCCTGAATCGGAGTCCGGATGCTCCAGATATTGCCCGAAGACTAAAAATAACGAAAATGGGTTAAATCTGTAAATAAAAATAATTTAAATGCAATTACTAAAACAAATCAGGGGGTTTTCTGTAAAAGTACCTGTAATGGGTTTGGATGCGGGTTTGGGCTCATAACGGGTCGGGTCCAGATCCACAACCCAAACCCATAACTTAATTAAATGGGTTAATGGGTTAACGGGTAAGGTTTATTGGGTATTGGGCTTTTCATTAACCCTATTGGGTTAATGGGTTTGGAATTTACCCAAACCCAAAGACAACAAAGGGGCAGCAGCAGCTTGCTGCTGCCGCCTACATTAGCCAGCCGGCCAGCTGGGCTGGCCGGCGGCGCTGGCTGGCCGCCGGCGGCGGTCCCGGCCATCGGGCTGCGATGAGAGAAAGAGGGTGAGGGAGAGAGAAAGAGAGAGGGGAAGTGAGAGGGATGGTGAGAGAGGGAGAGAGAGAAAGAGAGATGGGGAAGAAGGGAGAACAGGGCACTGCCCTGTGCCTTGCGCGGCCATGGCGGCCGGCTGCGGCCGGCCGCGGCCGCTGGAGACGGCGGCGGCGCCGCTAGGCCCGCCGGCAGCGCGCTGGGTCCACGTACAGAGAGGGGGAAGTGGGACTGTGAGAGAGAGATAGAGAGAGAGAAGGGAAAAGAGAGAGAGAGGGTTTTGTAGAGAGAGAGAGAGATTTTTGAATTAGAGAGAGAGAGGGAGATTTTTAAAGGGGGGAAGCTACAGTATGGCAGTTGGGAGAGAATGGCGGTGGGGGATCTCTCTGGAGAAATGGAGAAGAGGAAAGAAAAAGAAAAGAAAAGAAAAGGATAAAAAAAATAATATATTAATATTACAATATTGGCCTAAAATTCGACCAGCTCCGAACAGTGCCCAAAAATTACAAAAAATAGGGAATATTATCCTGAGCCGTAATATGAAAACGGTTTGAAGAAATTCAATCTGGTTTGCAAATTAAAAATCCCAGAGTGTCTCGCCGATACCAGGCGACACCGGTTTGGCCGAATTTTCGATAAATTCAGAAAAATCCCCAAAAATACCCGAACGTAGAGAATACGATTTTAAGACATATGGTGGAAGTGGATCCTCAAAATACAACGCCATTTGTGAATTGAAAATTGTAAGGTCGGTTATCGGTAGCGGTCGCACCGACTACAGAGATTTTCCAAAATAATCAAGAAAAATTTCAGAAAATCCTGAAAAATTAAAAATATTAGAAAATGATTTTTGAAACCGAAATCGGCTCAATCGGACTACCACGGAGGTCAAATCAATTTTTATACATCGTATCGCGTACCGATACTGTGATACGTACATCAGGAATCAGGGGGTTACATTTCTCTCCACCTTACAAAAATTGCGTCCTCGCAATTTCTATTCAGGTGTGAGAACAAGATTTCCAACCCCAAAGCCTAAAGGTTACGGTTCTACGACACTTTCGCTGCGCACTCTGATATCTATAAGGAACTCGGGATGGAGAAGTATGGTAGTTAACTAATCCGAACGGATGGGAAGCAATAAGATACAAAGAAAGCGAAAAAGGAAATCGGATATTTTGGTTGACAACTGGAAGGAAATCAAACGAGTCAAGGAATGAATTGTCAAGGTCATGGTATTCTTGTACTTGTTGCTGGAATTCCCCAAATTCAGATACAGATCAGTTAATCTGAACCTGACTGTATTGTTGGTAAGAGCCCGTGGATTGACCCAGGTGGGTACCCACACCAGGTGTGAACCTAGGCTCTGATACCACTATGTAACGCCCCGATCCCGCAGATACGGAGACGTTATGGCGACGTACATACGCGAGGTAAAAACACACTCACGAGTACGTTGAGCCTCAGTACAGGATATAACTTCCATATACACATGAGTTCCAGCATGAAATAAGTACAAGAATACCTGCAGAAGAGGTTAGCGATCATAACAGATATGAAAAAGATGGACAAATAATATAACGGAAATAAATCACTAAGATACCTATGAATAGTCCCGATGAGGAATCTCCAATGTGACTCCAAGGAACTCTCTGAAGTTACGGTAACTCGGATCTCCAACCTGGGCATGCAAACCCAGGGTCGTCAGAAAGCGACCTAGTGAGTGGTAAAATGAAGGAGGAGGTAGCAATAGATATGATAGTAATACAAGCACGATACTAATATATATAATACATGCTGTTGTGCTAGTGATACCATATCATAAGCATATAATAAGCAGTAGAAATATATAAACATGGAAGCAGTAGAAATATTGAAACATGTCCTCTTTTAATACCATCATTACCTAGCCGGTTATCATCGAGTCATGTCTATAGTCGTATCCCGTTTATATCATAAATAATGTGATCTAGGGGTGGCGTGATAGAAGTGAACATGCAGGTGGGCATACGCAATATGAACATGCAGGTGGGCATATATAATATAACCTCAATATTGTGTTGTGCATATACAGTAACGATGTCTGCAAGATATACAGAAAATAGAATATATGCAATGCAGAGTATCCATGTACATGAGATGTATGCCACCACAGAAAAATGTAGCAAGTACCAGGTACAGGAACAAGGGATACGCGTAACATGATAGCAGATCACGTATCAGGAACAGTAACAAGTACAACAGAACAATAGTATACATGTCTCAGGCAAGTCATGTTATTGATACAATAGTAGCAACCAGTAACACCTGGTATTTTAATCAATCTCTTCCAGTGTCCCATACCACTGGCAGTTCATACTGGAGCCCGCACTCCAGTCGAACCCATCCGGACATGGCCTACGGGTACCATTATCCAAATGAGAGAATGACCAAATAACAAGTGTTCCCGACGTCACTATTGTGTATACTGTTTTATTATGTTAATTGGAAACCCATGGTTGAGGAGTTCTTATCGGGTGGATGTATCCCGTGCATACCCGGGATCACGGCCTTAAACAAGCCCCTGGCTGCTAAGACCAGGGCCCTCCGCTAAGAGGGGAGCATGAATCAAGTAACAAGAGCTCATGGAGCAATTGGTAGGTAGCACTACCGTCCCCTGCAGTGGGAAAACAATATGGATCCAGTACATCACCCGATAAGATCTAATCAACCGTCAAGTCTCCCCCATACCCAAGTTAGCTTTATGATCTGTTATATCAAGTATACAATGTAACAAGAATAACTACTGTACATGATACGGGTAACATGATAACTGGACCTGAGCTCTGTTGATAGCGTAGAACAATATCACGGGAATCAGGAACAATATAACATGAACAAGATAACATGAATAATATACCGGAAAACGGGAACAATAGATGTGGGATTCCCACATATCGCATATCAACAGCTCGCATGTCCAGTAACAGGAATATCCATATTAGTAACAGGTAACAATCATATAACAGGAATACGGTAACATGGAACATGGATTGCACGTGAAACAGAGATATGAAAATATGACATGCAGGTGTAACAGTGATATGTAAACATGACATGCACGTGTAGCAGTAAGATGTAAACATGACATGCACGTGTAACAGTGATAGGTGAACATGACATGCACATGTAACTGTATGTAAACATGACATGCACGTGTAACCGTGATAGGTAAACATGACATGCACGTGTAACAATGATATGTAAACATGACATAATTGTAACAATAATATTAAATGTGATTGTCCGTGTATTAGTATATCCGTGTACCAGTGGGACATCCATGTGTAGCAATAATCCGTGTATTATATCTGAATAGTACTCGTACATGTTATATCAGGGGTCAGTGTAATGAACTACAGTATTCGTGTAATGTGGAACCTAGTGTGTGAAGGTGTCTAGCATGCATGTTGAGTAATAACGTCGTGTCACCGAGTATCAGTGAATCAGAATGACAATATAACGAGGAACGGTGAATCACAATATCTAGTGGTACATGTACATGTCGTATCGGTGTTTCGTGTGAGGCAGGTATCGGTAATCATACCGAATGGAGTATCAGATATCCCTACTTGTCTTGACGGTCAAATGTTATTCTAATCGAGCATGTTTACACTGTTATTCTATCAATGACAATTTATGACTCGGTATGTACAGTTTTACAGTGATTAACCGATAATCCTGTTTTATTTACATAAAGCAACCAAGTGCATTAAATATACTAAAAAGACAATTTATAAAATAAAAACACTCACAAACTGGTCATAGGAAGGTAGCTCTCTTCCCCACGATCGAAACGGATCCAGAATTGCCCGAATCGGAGTCCGGATGCTCCAGATATCGCCCGAAGACTAAAAATAACGAAAATGGGTTAAATCTGTAAATAAAAATAATTTAAATTCAATTACTAAAACAAATCAGGGGGTTTTCTGTAAAAGTACCTGTAATGGGTTTGGATGCGGGTTTGGGCTCATAACGGGTCGGGTCCAGATCCACAACCCAAACCCATAACTTAATTAAATGGGTTAATGGGTTAACGGGTAGGGTTTATTGGGTATTGGGCTTTTCATTAACCCTATTGGGTTAATGGGTTTGGAATTTACCCAAACCCAATGACAACAAAGGGGCAGCAGCAGCTTGCTGCTGCCGCCTACATTAGCCAGCCGGCCAGCTGGGCTGGCCGGTGGCGCTGGCTGGCCGCCGGCGGCGGTCCCGGCCATCGGGCTGCGATGAGAGAAAGAGGGTGAGGGAGAGAGAAAGAGAGATGGGAAGTGAGAGGGATGGTGAGAGAGGGAGAGAGAGAAAGAGAGATGGGGAAGGAGGGAGAACAGGGCACTGCCCTGTGCCTTGCGCGCGGCCATGGCGGCCGGCCGCGGCCGCTGGAGACGGCGGCGGCGCCGCTAGGCCCGCCGGCAGCGCGCTGGGTCCACATACAGAGAGGGGGAAGTGGGACTGTGAGAGAGAGATAGAGAGAGAGAGAGAGAGAAGGGAAAAGAGAGAGAGAGGAGAGAGGTTAGGGAGAGGAGAGGGTTTTGTAGAGAGAGAGATTTTTGAATTAGAGAGAGAGGGAGATTTTTAAAGGGGGGAAGCTACAGTATGGCAGTTGGGAGAGAATGGCGGTGGGGTATCTCTCTGGAGAAATGGAGAAGAGGAAAGAAAAAGAAAAGAAAAGAAAAGGATAAAAAAATAATATATTATATTATAATATTGGCCTAAAATTCGACCAGCTCCGAACAGTGCCCAAAAATTACAAAAAATAGGGAATATTATCCTGAGCCCTAATATGAAAACGGTTTGAAGAAATTCAATCTGGTTTGCAAATTAAAAATCCCGGAGTGTCTCGCCGATACCAGGCGACACCGGTTTGGCCGGATTTTCGATAAATTCGGAAAAATCCCCAAAAATACCCGAACGTAGAGAATACGATTTTAAGACATATGGTGGAAGCGGATCCTCAAAATATAACGCCGTTTGTGAATTGAAAATTGTAAGGTCGGTTATTGGTAGCGGTCGCACCGACTACAGAGATTTTCCAAAATAATCCAGGAAAATTTCAGAAAATCCTGAAAAATCAAAAATATTAGAAAATGATTTTTGAAACGAAAATTGGCTCAATCGGACTACCACGGAGGTCAAATCAATTTTTATACATCGTATCGCGTACCGATACTGTGATACGTACATCAGGGATCAGGGGTTACATCGGGACTAGTCGAATTCTGGACTAAATTAAATAATATTAATTTAATTCATTAAAACCTTTTCTTTTTCTTTTTCTTTTTCTTTTTCTTTTCCTTTCTCTGGACGCTTCCGTCATCGCCTTTCTCTCTCTTTCCCCTTAAATCTTTCCCCCCTCTCTCTCTCCATAACCCTCCTCTCTCTCTCTCTCAATTCCCTCCCTCTCTCTATCTCACGGTCTCTCTCTCTCCCCCTCACGCCCGTTGCCTGCGGCCGGAGGCCGACGTACCGCCGACGCCCTTGTAGGTGGCCGGCGCCCCTCAACCGGAGGCCACCCCCTTCCTTTCTTCTTTTTCTTCTTTTTCTTTTTCTTCTTCATTTCTTTTTCTCTCACTCTCTCTCCCTCTCTGTACGCGGGCCCAGAACGCCGCCGGCGACCTAGCGGCGCCGCCAGCCGTCCCTTGCTGGCCGTCGCCATGGTCGCGCAGCCGCGCGACCATGCCCGCTGCCCCTTTTCTCTCTCTCTCTCTCTCTCTCTATCTCTCTCTATCTCTCTCTCTCTTTCCCCCTCTCTGTGGGACCACCGCCGGCGGGTCTTGATCGCCACCGGCCAGCTCAGCTGACCGGCCGGCCCGCCTAAGGAGCGCGGGCAGCAGCAGGTTGCTACTGCCGCTGCTGTTGTCTTATGGGTTCGGGTGTAACCCGAACCCAATAACAGTATTGGGTGGATTTGGAAACAAACCCGACCCGATAACCCTTACTCATTTAAGTTAAGTGATGGGTTTGGGTATTGGATCCAAACCCAACCCGTTAAGAGCCCAAACCCGCATCCAAAAACCCATACAGGTAATATGACAGAAAACCCCCTCTACTTTTTATTATTTGCATTTAAGATATTGTTATTGCATATTTAACCCGTTTATATGCATTCTAGTATTCGGGGGATATCTGGAGCACCCGAACTCCGATTTGGACGATTCTGGATCCGTTGCATTCGTGGGAAAGAGAGCTACCTTCCCATGGATAGTTTGTGAGTATTTTTATTTTATAAATTTTATTTATTTAGAGATCCTAAATTAGTTGATTGCTTTCAGTCTTAAATCTTGATTATGGATAAATTATTGTAACTGTTAATTAATAACTTGTAATTATTGTCATTAATTAAAACATAATAAAACCTGATTTATTATACGGGATGATTGGTTCATTAACGAGATTTCCGAAGGTAATAATGTTCATGAGTAAAACGAGCCGAGCCACTAACTTAATAATTCAACTAGATCATTATGTTTAATACTGTGGTGATACCTATATGTAACACTCGAGTAGATGATATAGCCATATTACACCGAACACGATAGTTTACATACAATGCATTTGATATTCACGTCCATCTGTTACATAGAGACTTGTTAGACTAAACATTAGTGTGCATACACTCGGAACACCGTGACTTACATATCCTGTCACACGGGACATTGTTATCGCATGTACATGTTGCATAGATACGATGACACGTCACACTATTATTTCATAGTCATATCCCACCGATAGATAGATGCACCACTTCACGGAAAACTGTCATGTCATATATTGTTCTCTTCGTTACATGGATTCTCGGCATATCACTGTTACACATGCATGTATGGTTTCTCTATTCTTGTCATATGGATCCCCGTGCATATTACATGTATTATTGTTCCATGTTATCCCGTATTCCTGTTATATGATTGTTTCCCGTTACTGATATTGATAGTCCCATTACTGGATACATGCGATGTTGATATGCGATGTGTGAAATCCCACATCTATTGTTTCCCGTTTCCCGTTAGCGTGTTTTGTGCCATCAACAGAGTTCATGTTATGTTATCGTGTTACATGTATCATATCCTGTACTTGTTCCCGATATACTGTATAGTGAAAGATAATAAAGAGAACTTGGGGATGGGGGAGACGTGACGGTTGATTAGATCTTATTGGGTGGATGTACTGGATCCATATTGTTACTCCCACTGCAGGGGATGGTAGTGCTACCTACCGATTGTATAGCTCCATGAGCTCCCGTTACTTGATTCGTGCTCCCCTCTTAGCGGAGGGCCCTGGTCTCGGCAGCCAGGGGTTTGTTTAAGGCCGTGATCCCGGGTATGCACGGGATACACCTACCCGATAAGAGCTCCTCGACCAGTTGGTTTCCAAGTAACATAATAAATGATATAAACAATAGTGACGTCGGGAACACTTGTTATTTGGTCACTCTCTCGTTTGGATAATGGTACCCGTATGCCATGTCCGGATGGGTTCGACTGGAGTGCGGGCTCCAGTACGAACTGCCAGTGGTATGGGACACTAGAAGAGATTGATTAAAATAGCAGGCGGTACTGATTGCTACTATTGGATAAATAACATGACGTGCCTGATACATGTATTCTATTGTTTAGTTGTACTTATTACTATACCTGATCATTTAGCCGCTATCATGTTACATGTATACTTTGTTACTTTCCTGGTACATGTTACACTTTCTGTGGTGGCATACTACTCATGTATATGTATACTCTTCATTGCATATATTCTGTTTTCTATATACCTTGCAGACATCATTACTGTCTATGCACAACACCATATTATGGTTATATTGCATATGTCCATCTGCATGTTCACTTCTATCACGTCACCACTAGCATGGGCATTTCTATTACGTCACCACTAGACAATATTATTTATTATATAAACTGGATACGACTATAGACATGACCCGATAATAACATGCTAGGTAGTGATGGTATTAAAAGATGACATGTTTATATATTTCTACTGCTTATTATATGGTATCACTAATACAACATCATGCATTATATATTATTATCGTGCTTGTATTACTATAGTAGATATTACTACCTCCTTCATTTTACCACTCACTAGGTCGCTTTCTGACGACCCTGGGTTTGCGTGCCCAGGTTAGAGATCCGAGTTATCGTGTTGTCAGATAGTCTATTGTGCACATAGGAGACTCCCCATTGTGACCCTTCATAGGTATCTTTATGATTTATTGCTGTTATCTTATTTATCTCTGTTTTCCTATCTGTTATTATCACTAACCTCTTTCTGCAGGTATTCTTGTATTTATTTCCTGCTGGAACTCTTATAACTATGGAGGTGATTTCCTGTACTGAGGCTTAGCGTACGTACGTAAGGGTTTTTCGCCCTGCGTATGTGCGTTGCCATAACGTCTCCGTATCCTTGGGATCGGGGCGTTACATAGACTATCCATAGAGTAGTGAAGCTCAGAGGCTGAGTACAGAGCCCAGAGGCTAACGCAACCCGAAGGCTGGGTAGAGAGCCCGGGGCTAAACGCATTCTGTAGGCTGGTCGGGAGGCTAAATGTGACCCGAAGGCTAGGTAGAGAGTCCGGATGCTAAACGTAACCCAAAGGCTAAGTAAATACCTGCAAAAGTGTTAGTATCAAACACATATGATAATAAAGCAGTAATAGAATAATATCACAGGTAGTATATATGTATAGGTATTAAACTACACTACTACAGGCATTTGTCACAGAGTCTATTACATATACAATCCTGGGCACTCAGTCACATACAATACATCACCCGATATACCAATACAAGCCCACACACATGCCAACAGACACAACATGATCTCTTTCATTACTACAACACAAAACCCAATACATGTATCATCGCACATCCAATACAATACAACACCAACTTAAATGAGTTACAATCAAACACCCAACAATGAATAGCATGTGCCCAACAACAATAAACAACATAAGCCAAGAGGGGAGAGTACTCAACTATCTGAAATTGGATACGTGCACAGAGGCATGGGCTTAACAACACACGACCAAGTAGAGGAAAGAGAAACCCTGAGAGAAGAGAGAAAATAGAGAGACTAAGATAGAAGGACAGAGAGACTGAGATAGAGAGAATATAGAGAGATCTAGAGAGAGTGAGCCAAAGGGAAGGGGAAGCTGGTCGGCCTGGTGGCGCGGTCAGCCAAGGGCGGCCGGCGGCCGTGGGTCATCGCGGTCGCAGCCAGAGAGAGTGAGAGAGAGACAGAGAGGGAGAGAGAAACAATAGAGAGAGGAGTAGCTAGAGGGAGAGGGGGCTGGGCTGCGCGCGCACGGGGAGGCCGGGGGTGGCACATGGCTGGAGGAGGCTGCTAGTGGCCGTGAAGGAGGTGGCGGCCTAGGGAGCAGGGGAGGAGTGATGATAGTGATGGATCTAATGGGGGAGAAGGGTGGGGTGAGTGGCGATCGAAGGGGAGGTCTGGGGAAGGAGATCAGAGGTAGTGGAGGCCACGGTAGTACACGAGGAGGCCAGAGGAGGTCACGGGGGAGAGGCCCTGATCGGAGAGGTGGCAGATTTGGCCGGAGAGGGGGAAAGTGAGGGAAATGTAGGGTTTGGAGGAAAAGAAGAGGAGAAGGAGATCGGGTCGTCGGGGGTCCGCCAGTCGATGGAGGAGCTCGAAGGCATTGTCGGGAGGTGGCGGCGACGCTGGCTCACTGTGGGAGCCGCAGGAGAAGGAGAGAGTGGGAGAGGGTGCGGGAAGTGAGGAGAGAGAATGGGGGGAGAGAGAGAGAATGAGAGGAAGAGAGAGTGAGAGAGAGAGAGAGAGAGAGAGAGAGAGAGAGAGAGAGATATTTAGGGGGAGGCGGGGGATTGGCCGCATGGCAAACCAGAAGAAAAAGAAAGAAGGGAAAGAAAGAAAGAGGAAGGAAAAAAGAGAAAAAAACCCCAATAAATTAATATATGAATATAATATATATAATATAGGGTAAATTTGAGTAATTCAGAAAAATCCTCAAAGATTCTCAAAAGTAGAAAATATAACATTGAGAAACAACGAGAAGTCAGATTCAAGAAATTCAATCCCATATATAAATTAAAATTTCTGGAATCAACAAGCGATAATGGCCGACACCAAATCCGATCAAATTTGATTAATTCAGAAAAATTTCTAAAAATACGCTAAAATAGAAAATATGATCTTGAGAGACAATGTGAAAGCAGATATTAGAAATTCAACTCTGTTTGTAAATTAAAATTCTAAAATCAATCGTTAAAATTTCTGCAATCAATCAGCAATACGGGTCGCCATTGATTTTAGGAAATTTGCAAACTAAATTAAAAAATTCCAGAAAATTTTAAAAAATTTAAAATATCAAAAAATCACAATTAAACTGAAACAGGCCAAATCCAATTAGCAGAAAGATCAAATCAAGTAAAATTACTGAATGAAAGAGACAAGATCCCGAGTTCAGGCTTAGGTTAGCACTGGGTCCACAGAGCACGATTCTGATATCAAATAATAATAATAAAATAATAACAAAAGAAAAATAAATGCGAGAAAAAATTAAAAAAACACACGCAAAAAATCGGGACACGTATCTGAGTACGTATTCTGGGGATGGGGTGTTACACCGTCTTTAAATCCATCTCCTCATAATTCTTATCTGACGTACCTGCAGGTTTGATGACTTACTAGAAGTAGATTCAGAGGTGGTGACAACAACATTTGCATCTTGTTGAACCGAGGCTGAAGGGGAACCGGATGACATGATTATAGTTCACTATTCATAAAAAAAAAAAACTCAATCACTATTCATGACATGAGCTGAAATATCCTCAAACTGAAGATTAAATATGAAATTTTGTATTTCAAAGAATAATTATATTTACTTTTATGCATATGAGATATATTATACATTCTCAGAGATTCACCTTTGTAGGTTCCACTTAACTTCAAAGATCCCACCTTTTGTCTTCAAAATCCTGTAAATTATAAATAAGACTCTACTATAAACACAAACATATTAGTATCAACCAAGTTTTCAAACCTTGCTAAGAAAATTAATAGGAAAACTCTAATAGTGCAATATCATAAAATAAGTGGATAGTTTCTCTAGGACATCTATAAAATAGTATGAATAATATCAATTATCAGACGTTCCTATTTATCTAAAAACCTTTTCCTAGACTTCTGTTGTACATGACGAAAGAAATAGTATACAAAATGAAGCTGGAAGCGAAATCACACACACACACTCTATATACAAATCAAAGGATTAATTTCTAGCACCAAAAAAAGGAAATTCTAAATATCATACTTATATTAACTGTAAAGTAGAAAATAAAGCAGATGAAATTGATAAGAAATTAGTCTTACTCATGTAATATTACTAAATATAGATAATATAATGAATTTACTCAAAAATAAAATAAAAAACACTGAAACATCAGAGAAAGAGCACACATCATTATCATGCACAATAATTATAAAGGGAGAGATAGAAGATAAAAAAAACAAAAAGTAGGAATGGGTGAAATGAAGAAACGTGTGCTTCAGGTCAGTTATCACTCTGATCCCAGCACTGTAACATTACTGAATTAGGATCCGGATTCGGTGGATGCCTGGGCCTGGCTGCTCGCGACGCTTGCTCGTCAACGGAGAGAAACAGTGAGGAAAAGAAAGAGGGACCTGAGATCTGAAATTCTCAAACCCTCCAGCCTAAAGCCTAATATATATACTTATCTATATTTATATTATATATTTATATAACATATAATAATAATAATTTATAATAGATCTGAATCAATGGTCCTTGGGGTCTTCAAAGGGTTGGGCTCAGGGGTTTGGTCACGAGTGCAACAACTTCCACGCAAGAGCA
The DNA here is from genome assembly GCA_038442645.1 of Agave tequilana. NCBI lineage: Eukaryota > Viridiplantae > Streptophyta > Magnoliopsida > Asparagales > Asparagaceae > Agave > Agave tequilana. The sequence continues at coordinate 10,433 of JAVJIF010016047.1, read as the reverse complement.
AGGAAAGATTTGGGCTTGGGGGGGAGAGAATTTGTAAGCCTAGTTACAGTGAAGATTCAATAGAAAGGGCTGTGTGCGTGCGTGTGTGACGTCGGACAAACTTGGCTAAAGTGTCAATGCAAGCGGGCTTATATAGGGGATGTGCATTGGGTTGAACATGAACCCAATTGGCAAGCAAAGTGATCTGGGCAAGTCAAGTTTGAGACCTGACCATGAACCCAATTGGCGAACAAAGTGACCTGGTCAAGTCAAGTTTGAGACCTGACTATGCACCCAATTGGGCAAGTGTGTGACTTGAACCCAATATGCTACCAAGTGAGAGCTAGTGAATTGTGACGAGGGCAACCGCAAAACTAAGGACACTCATGGATATCTGGATCCAATATTATTAACTCTATTCGAATCTGTATTCGTATCCGAATAAGAATATCTTAATCCGGATCCGAATCCGTCGGATGCAAAAAGAATGCATCCGAATCCGCATATCGCATAGGATGCGGATTCGGATGCGAATATCCGAATCCGAATGGCGCCCCTAGCTCGAAGGCATTGCCGGGGAGGTGGCGGCGACGCTGGCTCGCTGTGGGAGCCGCAGGAGAAAGAGAGAGTGGGAGAGGGTGCGGGGAGTGAGGAGAGAGAATGGGAGAGTGAGAATGAGAGGAAGAGACAGTGAGAGAGATATTTAGGGGGAGGCCGGGGATTGGCCGCATGGCAAGCCCAGGAGAAAAAGAAAGAAGAGAAAGAAAGAAAGAGGAAGGAAAAGAGAGAAAAAACCCAATAAATTAATATATTAATATAATATAGGGTAACTTTGAGTAATTTTGAAAAATCCTCAAAAATTCTCAAAAGTAGAAAATATAACATTGAGAAACAACGAGAAGTCAGATTCAAGAAATTCAATCTCATATATAAATTAAAATTTCTGGAATCAATAGGCCATAATGGCCGAAACCAAATCCGATCAAATTTTGATTAATTCAGAAAAATCTCTAAAAATACGCTAAGTTAGAAAATATGATCTTGAGAGACAATATGAAAGCAGATATTAGAAATTCAATTCTGTTTGTAAATTAAAAATTCTTAAATCAATTATTAAAAATTCTGGAATCAATTAGCAATACAGGTCGCCACTGATTTTAGGAAATTTGCAAACTAAATTAAAAAATTTCAGAAAATTTGAAAAATTTAAAATATCAAAAAATAACATTTAAAACTGAAACAGGCCAAATCCAATTAGCAGAAAGATCAAATCAAGTAAAATCATTGAATGAAAGAGACGAGATCCCGGTTTCAGACTTATAGGTTAGCACTGGGTCCACAGAGCACAGTTCTGACATCAAATAATAATAATAAAATAATAACAAAGAAAAAATAAATGCGAGAAAAAATTGAAAAATACGAGCAAAAAATCGAGACACGTATCTGAGTACGTATTCTGGGGATGGGGTGTTACACCGCCTTTAGATCCATCTCCTCACAATTCTTATCTGACGTACATGCAGGTTTGATGACTTACCCTGCAAGGTCTTGTGAATATCATGTTGCATCAACAACACTTTTGCCCTCTTTTATCATAAACCGATGTTCCTTTGTCGTTGAACTTCTCGACCTCGAACTTTATCGTAGAATTTTCTCTTTTCAACATATCACCCTTCATCAACATTCAGTTCTGACACTAATTGTTGTAACAAATTGACACTCTATGACACCAATTTGTTACTCTCGGATCGACGTTAGCGGAACGTGACAATATGACAATACTTGCAAAAAGAAAAACTATTGTAAAAACAAATTAGCAATACCTATACACAAAAGTAATAAGAAATAACATGAAGATGTAACATGGTTCAACCCAAACCTGGCTACGTCCATGGGAGAGAACTTAAGAGAGCTTTATTAATAAACTTGATACAAAAAAAAAATCTAACATTCCTCTTGATGCAACAAGAATATTCACATTTCTCTTTAATTTAGACCTAAATTAGAAGAGTATTACCTTCTCACTATGTACTTTCATCTTGCTCTTCTCTTTTCTTGACTTCTTTGGTGTTCTCCACTTCTTTTTTTTCATTCTCTGTATATTCTGTATACTTGACAATGCTGGGTTACATCTTTTATTTATAAGATTTTATAATACAAATCTCATTTAGACTATGAGAAGATCTTGACCATTGCATACTTGAAGAATCTTGATCAATCATATTAAAAGTTGATCTCTTTGATATAGAAGAATTCTAAACCCTTTAATCTTTAAAATAAATTTTCATTGACTAGAAACTGAATCATATTTGTACTCCATCAGAAAAAGAAACTTGCGCCTGAAAAGGAAGCTTTCTGCTTCAGAAAACTCCTCGGTTAGTCGTCTAATATCTGTCATTAGTCGACTTATAAACTATGTAGTCGACTACTATATAATACTTTCTCTCTGCCTCTGTCTCTATAGTCGACTTATATATTTTATAAGTCAAATAATTTGCACATATTTGGTTTGCTTCTTTTTGCTTCAATTCATCATTTTCTTCAACTCGATTGTATCTTCTTTGACTAACATCTCCTCTTCAAAACAACGTAAACACAACAACAACTCGTTGGCTAAAGATCTATCCTTTGGTTTTCATCATGTGGTTTTCCTGGTAGCTTCCACAGATAGCTCGGTTGAAAAACTGAGAGAGAGAGAGAGAGAGAGTCGGCGAGTGAAGAAGCCATCAACTCTCATCCTCTAATACCTGAACTTGCAGACAAAGTTGCCGACGAGTGCGATGGCCTTCCGCTGGCTCTGACCACCGTTGGCGGGGCATTTTCGCATTGGGATGGCCTTCTACTGCAGTATCTATTGTGGTGCTATCCAATCTCGACAATTTGTTGGAGATTAGTATATCCACTACGAGAGTAGTCAGTTCTCATAGCATGATTGTTGATAATTTGGATTGCTTTGGAGGGGCGCTTGAAAGCTCTTGGGATCAATGTGTTTACAGCGTCAGGTCTCCAAAAACTTGTTCGGTTGTCTGCGACACCCTCTAGGACTCTCTGCATGCAGGAAATGGAAGGATTGACCTCTCTTGGGCTACTGTCACAAGACGTTCTAGATAGCCAACACATACGCACAAATCTTAAAAGTTTGTTCATTAATCGCTGTATGCAGATTGCGGAGACAGTGGCGGAAGGAGAACATCGCTTGCCTCTTGATCACCAAATGCTGAAGGATCCCTCTCGGTTGAAGGAAAATCATATGGAAGGGAGTGAAACCGAGGGACATTCTTCCTCTGCTTCTCAGTGTGCGTATCTATGATTGTTCTGAACTGAAGGAAACCTTTCTTTCATCCTCCTTCAGAATGGTACCACTTCTTTCTTCCTCTTTTACTCCTGCGCTTCTTTCTCCATAGCATTGTAGACGTAGTCATCCCTCCAAAATTAGCTTTTAAGACGACGAATTTGTTCGTGTGTGTGTGTTTCTCATCATAGCAGACTGTAGATGAATTCCAAATTTGTCCATGTTCTTTCCAGATTCATGGGAGAAAGGCCCCATGGTGTAATACTAATATACTATATATACTATTGTGATGTAAACACACCCACGTTTTGTGAATCAATAAGCCATCGATAATTAATAATATCTGTATTAGAGCACCCCTGCAGTTTTAAGTCAAAAATCCATCTGCCCAATACAAACGGGAGGTTCGAATCCAGGACTTCATTTATGAATATGACGCATCATATCCCCTTGAGCTACTTCGTCTATCTTGACTACATTTGTTGGGAAAACGAAGAATTAAAATATGAATCTTTGAGCTGAATTAAGGCATGATCCGTTGGTAGAATCAACCGGATAATGGTTGGAGTGTGTTCTCCTTCCATTGGGAATGAACGTGGTATATTTACATGTTTAATTCTATTTAGAATGAATGAGATATTCAAGTCTAAATTTTACCTAATTCAATGCTAAAGGGGACTAAAGGTATCTAAAAACATTTAGTCCCGCATTGGATATGGGATGGACAATTGAAGTGTATAAATAGTAAAAAATGGGAACAAAGGGCGTGTCCTTTGGGTACCTGGAGTTTTTGCGCGCGATTGGTGGAAACCATGCCTGCCCGCGCGCGTGCCGTTGCCGCCCGCCCGGGGAGCTCAGGCTCGGGTCTAGGCGTAGGCACGGGCTTGCAACTGTTGGAAGGAACCACTGCGGCGGTTCCTGTCTAGAACAAACAGTTGTAATGGTTCAGACAGAACCGTTGCAACCACTCGGACTCCAAAGGACCATTATGCCCTCCAAACGGTTCCCAGGGATTATGCCCTCCAAACTGTTCCCAAGACAGTTCTCCGAAGCTAATAGCGTTCCTCTCCGTCAGTCTCTTTCTAAAACATAAATTCTTCTTTCTCTCCCTCCTTTCGCTATAGTGAAAATTTCTCTAAAGTAATGATATTGATTAGTTGTCAGATCGATTCCTGCATCTAACAATCTTAAGACAATTATTATTCTTGAAGTTACTTACTTCTATTTGAATTACAGAAAATGTCTGATACCAGTAAGGCACCGAACATGCAACTTCAATAGATGATGGTGCCTGCTCCACTTCCTAATCTGAAGCCAGAGAAGCTAGAAAAATTCGATGGTACTGAATTCAAGAGGTGGCAATAGAAGATGCTCTTCTACTTGACCTCGATGGTACTGAATTCAAGAGGTGGCAATAGAAGATGCTCTTCTACTTGACCTCGTTGCATTTGGCCAAATTCCTGCAAGATGATCCACCGAAATCCGGAACTGATCGGGACTCTATCCTTGCAGTTGATGTATGGACACAAGGTGACTTCCTTTGCCGAAATTATTTTAAATGGACTGGATGACTCTCTTTACAATCTCTACAGTCCTATCACTATAACAAAGAAGTTATGGGCAAGTCTTGATAAGAAGTACAGACTGAAGATGCTGGTATCAAGAAGTTCGTCGTGGAATAATTTCTGGAGTACAAAATGATGGACAACAAGATTGTGATCAGTCAAGTGCAAGAATTCCAACTTATCTTGCACGAGATAGAAGCTGAAGGTAACTTGAAACTTTCAGGTTGCTACTATTGTGGAGAAATTATATTTTAAATGGACTGGATGACTCTCTTTACAATCTTTACAGTCCTATCACTATGACAAAGAAGTTATGGGCAAGTCTTGATAAGAAGTACAGACTGAAGATGCTGGTACCAAGAAGTTCGTCGTGGGATTTCTGGAGTACAAAATGATGGACAACAAGACTGTGATCAGTTAAGTGCAAGAATTCCAACTTATCTTGCACGAGATAGAAGCTGAAGGTATAATTCTACTTGAAACTTTCAGGTTGCTACTATTGTGGAGAAACTCCCACCAGCGTGGAGAGATTTAAAGAATTACCTGAAGCACAAGCACAATGAGCTGAAGTTGGAAGATCTTATTGTAAGGCTTTAGATTGAAGAGGACAATCGAAAGTTCAAGAAAAGGAGCAACAAGAATTCCTATGAATCCAAGGTCAATGTGATCGAAGACTCAAAGGGGAAAGTGTCTACTTTCAAAGCTTGAAACAGAAGAGGACTGCCCAGGATAAAAAAGGCAAGGATCAAGAAGGCAAGAATAAGTGCTTCAAGGGAACTTGCTACATCTACAACAAAGAGGGACACAAGGTGAATGAATATTGCAGTCGTCCTAAAAAGAACAAGACGGACCATCCACGGGCAAATCTGACTGACCATGCGTCGCCAAACCTATCAACTGTGGTGTCAGAAGTGAACTGACAAACCAACAACAAAGATTGGTGGGTAGGACACTAGAGCTACTCGGCACATCTGTTTTGAGAAATTATTTTTCTCTGATTATCAAAAACTAGAGCATGATGAGCAACTCTTCATGGGCAACTCAGCCGTCTCCAAGGTTGAGGGAAAAGAAAAGGTCATCTTAAAGTGGACACCTAGGAAGGAGCTCACTTTGAACGATGTACTACATATTCCAGATATCCGCAAGGACTTGATCTCTGAATCAATCCTTAGTAAGAAAGATTTTAGAATGGTTTTCGAATCAGATAAGTTTGTACTTACTAAAAGTGGGATGTATGTGTGTAAGGGTTATCTTATTGATGGCCTATTTAAGGCCAATGTTGCTGTAATGGACAAAAAGTCCATGTAACTGTACTCAAAGCTCATAAATAAGAAAAATTTTCTGTTTATTTGCTTGAGTCTCCTATTTTATGGCATGCTAGATTAGAGTACGTAAATTACAAGTCTTTGCAAAACTTGTCTAATTTAGGATATATTTCTAAACTCAACTTGGAAGAAATTCGCAAGTATGAGATTTGTGCTGAAGCTAAGTTCGCGAAAAATTCATTTCACTCAATTGATCAAAATTCAAAACCTTTAGGGTTAATTCATAGCGACTTGCGTGACTTGAAATTTGTGCCAACAAGAGGCGAAAAAATATCTTATTACTTTATTGATGATTGTACAAGATACTGTTATGTGTATCTTCTAAACAGTAAGGATGAGGCAATGAATATGTTTCTAACATATGAAGCCGAAGTTGAGAATCAACTCAACAAGAAAATAAAGATTCTAAAATCCGATCGAGGCGGAGAATATGAATCAAATGAATTTAGTAAGTTATGTACTAAATTTGGTATAATCTATCAAACTACAGCACCATATACTTCTTAGTAAAATGGGATTGTTGAACGGAAGAACAAAACTTTGAAAGAGATGGTCAGTTCCATGCTCGTTAAGTTCTGGAGATCCACAGAACTTGTGGGGGGAAGCTCTGCTAACTGTAAATTATATTATAAATAGAGTACCCCACAAGAAACTTGGTCTTATACCATTTGAGTTATGGTTTGAAAGGACACCTTCGTGCCATTAACTCAAAAAGTGGAGGTGCCTTGCAAAGGTACTACCACCACTACCTAAAAAGACTAAGTTGGGAGTAAAAACAATGGACTTCATATTCATAGCGAGGGACGTAATTGTCTTAAGGAGATTCGCATGCGTACCTCACTCCAATTGATGTATAAGTGAACTAACATTCTTTATATAGGGGGTTATACTGAAATATTTATGCTCATAAATATTATTGTATATTGAGACTGACTAATACTAGTCTAATTGTGTTTAACCAATGAAGGTAATTGAAAGGTGGTTCTGTAATTAGGAATGTTCTACAGAACGGAAAACTTCCCACCTGATATCACCAACATGGCCAATTAGATCAGTGATATTGATTAGTTGTCAGATCGATTCCTGCATCTAACAACGTTACTTTGAAACTTCTGTTGGATGACCGTTGAAACATCCATTACACTTAAAATTTTGTACTTCTTCAAAAAGAATGTTCAAGGATTTTGGAGCAGAATGTTGAGTCGGTCACTAAATATATAGTGCATGCAAATATCTTTCTGATTATTGCTGCAGCTCAAACAATTGATCTCATTATATATATTTTTTGTTAACATTGTAGCTCAACATCAGTTATATTTCTCCTTTGGCTTCTTTTGATGAGGTCAATGATACGTATGTGCAGTTCTCAAATATGGGAGCAAAAGAAGATTAGCTTCAGAAAATGACTAATCAAAGCTTTACAGGTACTGTTTGGTTGTCGTAACTGGTCGTAATTCGTAGTTGTAATTGGTAAAGTCTTTTACAATTGTAAATGAGTTACATGTATGAAAATTTTATGGTGTTTGATTGGTAATATAAAATTGTAAAGTGGGAAAGTGTATTGTACTTTACGGTGTTTGGTTGTCGTAATGTATAAGTCGTAAGTGAAAAAGTTGACCACAAAATTAACTATTTGGTGATTTAAAAGTTTTAATACTGCAAATAATTATTAAAAAAAGTTAAAAATTAAAAAAAATTTAATATTAATATAAAAAATAATACAAATTTGTATGACCACAAAATTAACTGTAACTGGGCTGTAAGTGAGTGTAACTGGGTTACAAGTGAGTGTTAGTTGAGTTGCGTAAGTCTTTTACGAATTACGGTCCAAACAAACGCCGTAGTTGTAACTGGGTAGTAAGTCATTACGAATTACGGAGTTTTACACGAAACAAACGGCCCGTACATATAGCTTTAAGTTATTTTGTGACATGATTATAGATGAATTTGTAGTATGTTTTCACACATGAAACAATATTTAGGTGTTGTAGCATATATAATCATCTCTCTATTAACGTTGCTACCGTGGAAATCAGCTTGTTTCCTCTTACACTTTCGGAATAGCTTTTTACTCGTTTTTGTGCTAGTTTCATTTTCCATTGTAGCTTGTTTTCTTTCTCCCACTTTTCTGGGCAATACAGTACATTACTGTGAAATTTTATGATAGTATTGGTGGACTGTTCCCCTGGACTTGGTTTTTATTTTTCTCCAATGATGTGGCTTCGCTGAGTTTCGCTCTCTCTCTATTCATTCTCCACTGACTTTCATCCTTTGTTTTCTGTTAGCGGTTTGATCAATCTGATGGGACATGTGGGCATGAGTTACTAATGTACTGGCAAAACCAGGAAAAGATTTGAGACAAAAAAGGATTAAATAAGCTTCTCAGGTATAGAAATAGGTGGCTGTTTATTGTGTTCTGTTACATGGGATTATAGATGACTTTGCAGTTTGTCAACTCACACATCAGTTTCTACTTTCAGAAAAGCTGCAAACAAGTACGAGATACTTGCATGATATTGTTGATCTCTCAGCCACCCTTCTGATTGTTTCCTTCTAATCTTTGAAACAGTTTTTGTTGATCCAAAACGTGCTCGCGATACTCTCATTCTTCATTATTATAGCTCTCATGTTGCTCACTATTCTGAGTAATATTATATGAAAAATGAGTAATATGAATATATGTAAAGATCCAGCAATACTATTAGAACATAACTAGATTTTTTGGTATGTGCTATACACATGCAACAAAGTAGAACTTAATTAGAAATTTTTGTGTCTTCTTATATATATCTCCTTTATAGATTTTTTTTTTTTTCCTTCTATGTTTAGAGAACTTTACTCTTAAATTGGAAAGAAAAGAACTTTTAGGCTTTTTCTTTTTGTCTCCCAAATAAACGTTTTATTTAATTTGAATTTTTTTTAAGCAGAGAGCCCGACTAAATCATAATAAATATCTATAATTTTCTAATTTCAAACTTCTTCAATGAGCATAAATGTAAACGTATGACTAGATTTTCACGCTTGTTAAAAAGTTTGTAAATGTATCGCAAGATTCGTTTGGACATGACAAAACATGAGCAGTAATAAATTAACATTCTAATTAAAAAAATTGTGATTATAATAATAAAGATTCAGTGTCAATGTTAGTCGCAAAACATCTTAATAAGTTTCTATCGCATCTACAAAATGTACTTACTAGCTCCATCACATCTTAAAAAAAACGTCAGTTTGCGTCCAAACACAAGTCATCAAAATTTGAAAGCATTGTTAATTCTCCTATAAATAATATCGCAATAGAAACTATTCAGCATATTCATGAAAGATCAAATATAAAGTGTCAACAACTACTCAAACTTCGAGAGCAAATATAATTTTGGAAATAATGAATTTTGGTTGCATAATAATTGAATCTTGCAGATTGCAGCTACTGGAAAAATTGGGAAACCACTGTTTCTCTGTCAATAATTTCCAACATCTGCTGCCCTGCGCGCGCCATGAAAACTGTCCATAAAGGTCGCACACGACAAATTTCACAACACTTGACACTAAAGCAGTTCTTTTGTGTGATTGATTTACAATCAAAGTGTGTGCTTTTACAAAGATAAAACGAAATAACAGCAAATATAATAAAAAAAAAATAAAAAATCAAAATGTGTGTTATATATATACTAGCAGGTGACATGAAAATTATTTACAATTCACCAGGTTGAGAATAGTCTCCTGGATCTTCTTCTAGGGGCATGGATGGTGGGGTTCCAGGAGGAATGCAAGCAGCTCCAATCTCCCCAGCACAGAGACAGAGCGCCTCCGCATCCCTAATGATATCGTCCAGATTGAGGCGGCCACTGAGCTCATTGATGAACTTCAAGAGGAGTGTCAAAATCCATCTGCTCCCCAATGATCTTCTTGCGGTACTTCTTCAAGATAAGCAACACATATGTACAAGTGGAGAGTGCTCTGATAGATAATGGGTCCACAGTACCTCCCAAAGATGCATTATTTTCTCGTACTCAAATTCCCTTGAATCATTACAAGACAATAGCACACCAGAGTTTATACAAAGTATAACAGCCTAAACTTTTCCTATGTAGTTGCCCCCACTTAATATATATATAAAAGAACAAAATTCTTTGATGACATATTATAGTTTATATAATTTGGGTGGATCTATGAGTTCCGAAAATGAAGGTAATAACACATTCAGCTGCTAAAAAAATATTCATTAAACAACTTTACCATATTTTCTTATTTCTTACTAAGATGAGATGAGAA
>JAVJIF010016046.1:0-88233 GCA_038442645.1 Agave tequilana | reverse complement strand
AAGGTGTGAATACTTTGTTGATCGGGAGCCTTAGCAGAGTGAAGTGTTGTGTTGGTCGGTAGCTTTGGATTAGACTTGGGGAAAGGATGGAGAGTGCCTGCTTCTTTAACGGCAGTTTGTAGCACCCCGTTCCCGGGATACGTGTTGACACTTAAAAAAAGACAAGATTCTTATTGGTCTGAACAATGTCTAAACTTGTTGACATTTACAAAAGAAAAGTGACAGACGAGCTGAAGACCAGTTTTCACCCATCTCCAAGGGACAAGGAAGCAAACTTGGACTCACTGATCAGCAAGCAGACAGTGAACCCGGATTGTTTCTAAACAGACCTCAGCAGGTCTAAGGTGTAGCACTTAGCATCGCATGAGCCCAAAGGGATAGCCTCGTTGAGAGGCTAATATCACTCGACTTCGCCTCGAAGCCATCCAAAGCCTCGCCAAGAAGCCAACTGACAGCTTCGCCAAAAAGCCACTTTTTCGGATTTCGCCAAGAATTGCCTCTAGCTCCGCCATGAGCTCAATGCGGCAGCGCTGCTATGAATCTGTCACGGTCAACCTTTGACAATCAGATCTCCGGATGAGGTCGGATTCAATCAGATCAAATCCAATTAAGATCAAATAAGAGATCAAATTTAGCAGTTTATTGCCACAATCTTTGACTCTTCCAAAACGAGTAGTAAGTAAGATCAGGGGAAAAATCTTCCAACGATATGGAAAGGATCAAAACAGATCAAGAGGATCAATCGACCTGCCAATTCTAGCTCCGCGAAGCTATCTTAGCCTCGCAGCAAGGCTACTTTCCAGATTTAAACAGATTTGATTCAATCTGTTTCCATATCCTCAAGGACGATTATACCCTTGCTCCTCCCTATAAATAGCCCATCAAGGGTACAAGGAGACAGAGACAAGCATACGGGAGGACTCCACAAGCAGAGGCTTCTTCATAACGCACCGTGCGCTCTCGGATTCAGAGACCTTTTAGAGAATTGCTTTCTCTAACCAGGGTGTTGATACCCTAACATCGTCCTTCTTCTCAAGGGAATCTCCGGAACCAGGCGAGAAGAATTCCTTATTGAAGGTGATTTTGAGAAGCAGCAAGAGGGTTCTACAACCTTCTGTTCTCTGATTCCCCGAACCAGGCGAGAAGGGAATCTCATCGCTCGCATCGTCAAAGGGACAAAGTGTGGTCGCGCGCTGACCAGACTCCTATCGGCACACTTCTCCTGAATCTCTGAGGAGATCTACTTGTATCTTTTTATGAATACTTGTAATTAGCTCCTCAACCTTTTTGTAAGTTTTCCCCCTTTGCAAACATAATGGAAAACAAGATGGCGACTCCGCTGGGGAAGAAATTCTCCACTGTCGAGAATCAAGTGTCGCAATGCGAAGAACAGACCTTCGGGTCTAACTCTGAATTCAGAAAAGCCGGTGCAGCCAGAGCCCCTCTGGCTAAATCTTCAAGGAAAGTCTCTGCGGAGACTGAAAAGGTTCCCTGCGAACCTACTGCGGTTATTTGGCACAACAAGGAAGCACGTCCGCAGTCTGATTCCTTTACTTGCGAGAACTTGGTGGTTCAGTTCGATCAAGGAAGATTTGAAGAAGTCCTCTCTGGGGGTGGCCCAATGCTTCGAGCACGGAAGCATAGGAAGGTCTCCACGACCAAGGTTCAAATCAGAAACCGAAGCAGAATACTGCCAACACCCCCTCAGCCTCGTGTGTGGCTAATCAGGTTCTTTGCGAACCTAAGTCTCCTCTGCCAAGGCGGGTATGGAAGCCTAAACAGAAGTCTTCAGCCGAAGCTTCAGGCGTAGCAACGCCTAAACCGTGCCTCTCCCGTGAAGAGAAAGGCAAGATGCCTGTCTGCTCCAATCATAAGTTACGACGGCAATCATACCGTCGTCCAATTCAAGGGCAGCGATGCCTCGTGCCGGCCTCGTTCTCATGAGCGAATCTACTGTACCACAGAGTACGCGCAGGGTTCATGACCGCAAAGCCGAAGCCAAAGTACCATCTAAGGCTAATTGCCTTCGCAGCAGCATAGCGGGTAAAGCACCGCAGCGTGCTCCGCTTTCCAGTGCGTCAAGCACTAAGTTCGCGTCTAATGGCGAAGCTAGAACCAAAGCACTATTCAGTGCTAATCCCATCTACAGGGATAAAGGAGGCAGGACATCGCCCTATGTGCGACCTAAAAGAGCCTTCGCGCTCGATTGCAGGGACCCAACCGGGTTCGATTTGAGGAAATTGTTGACAGATAGACAACCTCTTCCCCTTGTTGTCAACAAGTGGGATGTCAGCTGGTGACACTCCACTCGGTCCATTGCGGCTGGGACCAACTTCCACCACGCCTCCAAGACGACGGTCAGCTTTTGATCGACTATCGGTACAAGTCCCGGTAAAACATCGCAAAAGGAGCATCTCGCGAGATCTACCCTCGGCATCCATCAACATGACCGGAAGAGGACAAGAGTCCCCAGATCCAGACTACAGCCAGGCTTAGGCGAAGTCTTGGTGCATGAGGAAGGTGTTTTCCGAAACACCAGATCCAGGGTGGCGATACCCCATACTTATGAACAGCCTTCTTCCTCGACGGCCCTAGCCCCGCCAGAGCCCAGGAGATCACTCCAATCATCAGACGAAGAAGATGAAGATAGTGGGTACGCCTCTTCGGCGATAGTCAGTTCGGTGCGAACAGACAGAGCATCAGTCAATATGGCTGATAACGTCAACGACGATCTTCGTCGGCGCCTGGAAGCTCAGGAGCAAACTTCCAGAACTCAGCAAGAGGCCCTGGACAATATTCAGCAGATGCTCGCTCGACTCCTCAATAACCGGAATAACAATGATGCCGGGAGCAATCACGATAAGGAGGAACACTTCAGCAATGAGCAACCAAAGCCGGAAAAATCAAAGGAGGGTTCTTCTTTAGACACCGAAGTCCTTAAGGGCCTCCAAGCTCAAATCGCATCCCTAGCTCAGAGGGATGAATTAAAGAAGGTAGGGGCAGTCCGTCCTTATCCGCTGGAGAGGGATTCGGTGCCATATCCACCGAAGTTCAAACCGCCAACGCTGCATACCTATGATGGAAAGAGCTCGCCAAATCAACACATCTACTAATTCCGGTCTCAGACTGGTAATGTTATAAGCAATGACGCCGTCATGGCTAGGCTGTTCATTGGCACCTTAAAGGGGGTGGCATTTGACTGGTTTCGCAGTCTTCCCCCGGGCTCTATCAACTCCTGGATCGACCTGGAAACTCGGTTCCTCTCTCGTTTCTATGAGGACGATACCGAGTGACCATGGACAAGCTCCTCTCCACTGTGCAGAGAAAGGGCGAATCTGTCCGTGACTACATTGAACGGTTCAGAAACTTATCCTTGATGTGCCCAGCAGGGATGCCATTACCCATGCTCTTGCAGACATGCAGACACAACTTCCTAGACCAAGTAGAAGTTCGCATGGGGGCTGTCAAAGCCCACACCTGGAAAGAATTGGTCGAACAAGCTGAGATAGCCGAGAAGTTGGCCAAAAAGTTCGAACCATCCTCCCCTAGAGGCAAGTGGGGGATGAACAGCAAAGGGCGTAGCGACCTACCGCAATCTTCTCAAGCTAAAGGCAAAGAGACTATGTCTGTGGAACTATTCGGAGATGTGCAGTCGAAGGCCAAGAAGAGCGGCTTCGACAATCAGGAACCTAAGTTCCCTCCAAAGCAGTACTCGTTCAAAGACGATCAGGTGGTCACCATATTCCATCTGCTCCACAAAGGGAACAAAATGAAGCTGCCGGATGTTCGGCGTCCCAATGAGATAGGGCGCACAAACGACCCTAAATACTGCCTCTACCACAGGATGATCCACCATCCTACTGACAAATGCTATGTCCTCAAGGAAAGAATACAAGCCCTGGTCGATGCCGGAGTTCTGACGTTGAAGACGGAGCAAAAGAAAGTCACTGCCAATATGGTAACTCTTGAGTTCGGCAAAGCTCCAAAGATCACAGTTCCTGACGGGACTTATGCAGCCCCTGCTTCACGGTTGGAAGTCAAGCATCCTCCAGCTATAGCTCAACATAATAAGGGTCTTGTTCCCTTAACATTGGAGACAGGGGAAGTCATGTGGATACATCCGGACCTCGTCCAAGACGTACAGCGGGATCCAAAGCAGCCCAACTCAAAGGGCAAGTCTTGCAATGTCATCTCCATCCTACCAGACGACGGCAATCTTACATCGGCTTCCCTCAGTGATTCAGAAGGAGAAAAGCTTGCTTGCGCAGCGCAAGCCGATACGCCTCAACAAACGGGCACCCGATCCGGAAAACCATACTTGAGGCAGTATGAAAAGTCTACTGACGAGATACAACAGCAAACGACGTCAGTACAAGTACCAGCATCCACTCCAATCCCAGCCAAAGGGAAAGAAAAGCCTAAGGGGTACGATTCGACCATGTGTTGAAGAAACCACCAGGCCAAGGGTTTGATACGCCCTTTCGGTTTGACATATTAGCTCAGCTGGCCAATATCCCAGCTCATATCACTATACACGAGCTCCTTCGCCTCTCAAAAGAGACAAGAGAAGCACTCAGGGATGCGCTAGCCGATTCAGAATCCTTTCTGACATGCATGCCTGAAATTCCTAATGATGACGCTCAGTCTTCCTGCCCAGAATGTCATCATGCACAATCAAAGGTGCCCGTTATTACCTTCACAGCGGAAGATATGCTTCTCAAAGATAACAAGCACGATCGACCTCTGTACTACACCGGATATATCGGTTCAACATGCATTGAAAGAATACAAGTCGATCCGGGGTCCGCACTCAGCATCATCCCCAAAAGGCTTCTCTACTTCCTCGGCATACCATTGTACAGGTTGTCCGCAACCACTACTACAATATACGGTTTCAACGCCGGGAGCAGTCATCCACTGGGGAAAATCCGACTCCGTTACAAAATCGGGAGTCTGAAGTCAGAAGTGACATGCTATGTCATTGATGCTGATACATCATATAACCTGCTGCTAGGACGACCATGGATCCATGCCAACTGGATCGTCCCTTCCACCCTCCATCAATGCTTCAAATATGTTGAAGATAATGCGACAGTACGAACTGTCTTTGCTGAGAGACAACCATTCAAAGGAGTGGAAAACTACTTCACTGACGCTCTCCTATATCAAGAGGCCGGTGGAGCACTTAAAGAATCGTTGCCGGACGATGATGAAAGTGGCAACGAGGCGGATTCAGAATCCGAAACAGGCATGCCAGCCATTCTGATTGGTGAACCAGTTATAGCATGCCTCAATAACCCCTATGTAATACTCCTTCAGAGGATGAAGGTGAATGGGTAATTAATGATAATATTTCTTTCGATTATCCTGCGAGTATTGGGTCGATTAAATCCATTACGGATGGATCTCTGCACATGCCTTTACACAAGCCAAGTGCGTCCAGTACGCCCATGGAATCCGCAGAAGGAGCTATCTTGGTGATCCCGCCATCCAAAGAAGGTCAGTTACCGATAATCTTCGGTAAAACCCAACCACGGGGACCCGTGGTCACAGATTCAAGTTCAGACTCAGACACTCCACAATTCTTTCATTACGCGCGGCCAGCGCGCCATATTATGAAGAAAATGGGGTACAACTTGAAGCATGGAGCAGGCCTGAATTTCGAAAAGGACGGCGTGGTTTGATGCGGAACTTTGTGCCTAAAGGGAAGCCTGCAAATTACTATGATAGTACACGCAGGGGGTTGGGTTACGTCACGCCCACATCGCTAGCAACGGTTCAAGCCAAGGACGATGGATCAGCTCCATCACATTCGGCTTCATCCTCCGAATGGGACTCCGATATCAGCATAGGAGGAATGTTCAAGGACCTCACTGCTAATATGACCTCAAGCAGTCAATTGGAGCCCGCAGAAGCCACTGATGAGGAACCTTGGGCCCAGCAATTAGACCTTCAATGGAAAAATGATTCGAACTGCGCGAGCCACCTACTGAAGATAAGGTGATGCAGGTCAATTTGGGTAGTCAAGACCACCCTAAGCCCATCTTTATAAGTGAAAGCCTATCACTTACAGAAAGGGAAGAATTGATAATACTCGTAAGAGAGTATATAGACGTCTTCGCATGGAGCTACGAAGACATGCCCGGACTTGATCCACAGGTCGCTATGCACCGCCTAAACATCAAGCCTGACGTCAAGCCAGTCAAGCAGCAACAACGTCGGTTTCGTCCGAACATTATGGAAGCTATTGAAGCCGAAGTTCACAAGCTCATTGCATGTGGCTTCGTCCGGGAGGAGCAACATCCAGATTGGGTGGCTAATATAGTCCCGTCCTCAAGAAGAACGGGAAAATACGGATCTGCATCGACTACCGTGATCTCAATACGGCCTGTCCCAAGGATGAATTTCCGCTGCCCATCACCGATGTCATGATTGACAAACACATGCGGGTTCGAAAGGATGTCTTTCATGGATGACTTTTCAGGGTACAACCAGATTAAGATGTATCCCGACGATGAAAAGCATACTTCGTTCCGAACACCATTGGGGGTATACTGCTACACTGTAATGCCCTTCGGACTGAAGAACGCCGGAGCAACCTATCAGCGGGCAATGAGTATGATCTTTCGCGATTATCTCCGAAAAAACGGTGGAGTGCTATGTTGACGACATCGCCGTCAAAAGCCGCAACAAGAATGAACATCTTCGCGACCTGAGAACGATGTTCGACATAATGCGGGCTCATCAACTGAAAATGAACCCGACAAAATCCTTCTTGGGAGTGTCAAGCGGCAAATTCCTTGGGTTTATTGTCACATCAAAAGGAATTCATCTTGACCCAGACAAGGTCAAAGCTATTCAGAGCATGCCTCTGCCAAGGAACCTCAAAGAGCTCAGAGGCTTGCAAGGCAGGCTGGCCTATATCAGAAGATTCATCGCAAATCTCTCAGGCCGCTGTCAGCCGTTCACCCGGCTCATGAAAAAGGGTACTTCCTTCGTATGGGATCAAGCTTGTCAGGAAGCTTATGAAGACATCAAGAGGTACCTCACAAAGCCTCCAGTCTTAGTGGCCCTACATCAGGGAAGCCATTCTGCTTTATGTAAAGGCTATGGACTACTCCCTCGGTGCCCTCCTCGCTCAAAAGGACGACAATGGCCACGAGCAGGCCTTTATTATCTGAGCAGAACTCTCATAGGAGCAGAATCTCGCTACAACCCTATCGAGAAAGAGTGTTTAGCTCTCGTCTTCGCTGTCCAGAAGACACGACATTATTTGGTCGGCCAGACCATACATGTCATCTCCAGAGTAAATCCATTGCGTCTTCTTATGACGAAGCCAGGATCATTGAATTCAAGATTGGCTAAGTGGGCACTTTTATTGTCTCAATACGACATGATCTTCACGCCTCAGAAGGCGGTTAAAGGCCAGGCCTTGCAGAGTTCTTGGCTGCTCATCCAGTTCCGGAGCATTCAAAACTTCACGAAGACATCCCTGATGAGGTCTTCGAGTCTAATGCAACCTCAGAAGAGGAAGTATGGCAGATGTTCTTTGATGGAGCATCGCGAATGGGCCCTAAGGCAAGATTATTGCCGGAGTGGGGGTTGTGTTTATCTCCCCATAGAATCATGTCCTGCCCAGAGCATTTTCTCTGACAGAATCGTGCTCCAACAATGTAGCAGAATATAATGCTCTGCTCATTGGTCTTCAGCTCGCCCATGGAATGGGGGTACGCTACCTCGAAGCTTATGGCGATTCAAAACTGATCATCAATCAGGTTAAAGGCGAATACGAAGTCCGCCATGAGGACTTGGTGCCCTATTACCATACAGCCATCGAGTTGGCTAACCTATTTGAAGGTTTCTACATCGGGCATGTGTCTCGATCTCAAAATACCAAGGCGGACGCTCTTGCTGCGTTAGCAACCACGCTAGCCTTGCCAGCCGACACCGAGTATCACCTCACAGTCGCAACTCGACATCTTGTATGCTTCAAGCACATGCTAAGAACTCGAGAAGTCTATAATGTCTCCACGGATCTTGAACCAAAAGACTGGCGCTTCCCTCTCATCGACTACGCTTTGCACGGTCTGCTTCCAGACAATCCTAAAGAAGCGGCATCTATCAAACGAAGGTCTCTCCGTTTCTACTACGATCCGACTCTAAAGACACTTTACCTTCGTTCATATGACGGTGTCCTCCTCCGTTGCCTTTCTCATTCAGAGGCACAGGAAGCGCTTAAAGAAGCGCACGACGACACTTGTGGAGCTCATCAGCCAGGTCCAAAGCTTAAAGACAGGTTGCATAGGCTAGGATATTATTGGCCAACTATGATAGCCGACGCCATCCAATATGCACGAAGGTGTAAAGCATGTCAGATTCATGCAGACTTCATACACCAGCCCTCGGAGTTGCTCCACCCGACTGCTGCTTCATGGCCATTTGAAGCATGGGGAATAGACATCGTAGGGCCAATCAGCCCTTCTTCGACAAAAGGTCACCGGTTTATCCTAGCAATAACGACTACTTTTCAAAATGGGCGGAGGCTATACCACTGGTTGAAGTCAAAACCTCCAATGTGATTCACTTTATCAAGCACCACGTCATCCATCGATTTGGTGTCCCTTGGCGGATCATCCACGACAACGGTCCCCAATTCATAAGCCAAGTATTCTATCGGTTCTGCGATAAATACCGAATTCAGAATGTGACTTCAACTGCCTATAATCCTGCTGCCAATGGCTTGGCGGAAGCATTCAACAAAACAATCATCAAGTTGCTCAAGAAATTCGTCTCCTCGAATAAGCGAGATTGGGACGAAAAGCTCGGTGAATGTCTTTGGGCCTACCGAACCACGGTTCGGACACCGACAGGCAATACGCCTTTTCTCTGGTATATGGGTGCGAAGCAGTCATCCGTTGGAAATCCATATGCCGTCATTGCGAGTGGCTCTGACCACCAAGTGCACATTAGAAGACAATGATCGTTTGCGTCTTCAAGAGCTCGAAGCCCTGGACGAGAAGCGGCTCCAAGCGCAGCAACATATTGAGCTATATCAAGCTCGAATCTCAAAAGCCTTCAATAAGAAGGTCAAACAGAGAGTCTTCCAGAAAGGAGACCTGGTCTTAGCCGTCAGACGACCGATGATTATGACGCACAAGACCAAAGGCAAATTTCAGCCTAAATGGGAAGGACCGTTTGTAATAGAAACAGTCTATTCGAATGGAGCATACCGCCTCACGACTGCAGAGGGCGACCTACTCATGATGCCGATCAATGGCAAGTTCTTAAAGAAGTATTATCCTTAATCAAGGATCATTCTCTTGATCAAGTTAACACTACACCTCTGATCAAGATCTCCGTATCTGGAGCACACACAAAGAGAGCCTTTCTCTTCCTCCAAGTGAGGTCATACAGCCGAAAACCAACAGGAACCTGGCCGCGCACCGGTTATCCTAAAGGGAATCAATGTTATGCAGACATTAACCTAATAATCCAATATCCTTTAACGATTAAGGATAGAGGAAAATGTTGGCCTATAAGCCCAACATAAGTCCTCGACAACTCATCATGCTGAGGGGAAAAGCATGGCTAGCCCAATTAAACGGTAGTTGGTAAAGGCATATCAAACCCGTTGACAGCTGGGGATTTGCTAAAAATCCTAAGGGACCAGTTCCCATTTGATTCCCTCTCCAAAATCACTTACCAATTCTCATCCATAGGATGGTAAGGCCACATATATCCCGCTGTTATGTTAACATTAAACCTATGACAGCAGTCCCCTCATTTCTCCTCGTGAGAACGAGACCTCCAAAGTCACTTACCAATTCTCTTCCATAGAATGGTAAGACCACAAATACATTTGCTGTTACGTTAACACTAAACCTATGACAGTGATTCCTCGTTTCTCCCCGTGAAAACGAGACTTTTCCCAAAACTCCATTGCAACCTTGAGCTTGGTGGCGTCTCATCCGGTTATGTCATTGCGACCCTTGAACCAGCAGACAGCTAAGTCTCAATCCCGAGCCCTGTGACATTTACAAAAGACAAGTCTCGATACTCGTTGACATTTACAAAAGACGGGTATCATCTATTTGAGCTTGTTGACATTTACAAAAGACAAGTCTCAACCCCGAGCCCTGTTGACATTTACAAAAGACAGGTCTCGATACTTATTGACATTTACAAAAGATAAGTATCACCAATTTTTGAAGCTTGGTGGTGTCTCAATCGGTTATGTCATTGCGACCTCTGAACCAGTAGACAGCTAAGTCTCAATTTCGAGCCCTGTTGACATTTACAAAAGACAGGTCTCGATACTCGTTGACATTTACAAAAGACGAGTATCACCAATTTTTGAAGCTTGGTGGCGTCTCATCCGGTTATGTCATTGCGACCTCTGAACCAGCAGACAGTTAAGTCTCAATTCCGAGCCCTGTTGACATTTACAAAAGACAGGTCTCGATACTCGTTGACATTTACAAAAGACGAGTATCACCAATTTTGAAGCTTGGTGGCGTCTTATCGGTTATGTCATTACGACCTCTGAACTGGCAGGAAGCCAAGTTTCATCTACCATTGAGCTTAGTAGCGTCTCAACGGTTTATATCATTGCGACCTCTGAACCAGCAGACAGCTAAGTCTCAACTTTGGGCCTGTTGACACTTACAAAAGACAGGACTCACCGATGCTTGCTGACATTTACAAAAGGCAAGTATCTCCCCTTCTGCCCTGCAAAGGGCTAACCTCAAGATTGCTGACGTCTTAATCGGTTATGTCATGCGACCTCTGAACCGACAGATAGCCACGTCTCAAAGATTACGTCCTCAAGCAAGAACAAGATTGGAGATTCGACAGAAACCAAAACAAAAGAAAGAATTTCTATTAATTCCAAAAGATAGGGGACCATGGAGGCACGTATACAACGACCTACAAGCGTACAATGTACGATCTGAGCCGCTCTCCGAGGGCATTCAGCCTCGTCTTCCTGTCATCAGCAGCCTGGGCAAGCGCTTGTAACCTCAGCTCAGCCTCATCAAAGTCCACCGCCTGGGCCAGACGAGCTTCAACTTCAGCCAAAATTGCCCTCTGTGACAACTCCTGCCGCGCAAACTCCTCACTCTGAGCTCTGAGCTCTTCGAGCCGCGCAGTTTCCTCAAGACGCACCGGTATGGCCTTGGATAAGAGGAGATTTACTTTCCTGATCATTTCCTCAGCCTTCGCAATCTTATACTCAGCGCCGAGAAGAGCACTAGTGGAGGCGTTAATTGCACTTCCAACCTCTGCTTGCCTTGTTTCCAAGGATTTCAAATCAGAAGAGACGGCCTTAGCAGCCTCTTGAGCGGCAAGCCGGGCCTCGTGCTTTCGGGCAACAAGACAAGTAAGCTGCTTGTCAGCTAAGGACGCCGGGTCTGAGCGATAGAGATGGCGCCACTCCTCTACAGCCTTCTCAAGGTCATCCACCAGGAGTTCTAAAGCAGCAGCCTGATGATACCCCTCAAAGTCCCGAATACTCTCAACGTCACGGAGAGGACCACCTTCAGCTTTGAGAATGGTACAGGCGAGCCCTTCAAAACTAGGACGATGGTTCGCTCCAAGCTTTTATAAAAGCTATCGACCAGGTCGCCTATGTAATCATTCTCGGCCTCAGCCATTTCGGGCAGGGAGGCAACCTCAGAATAGTTCACCAACCTGGTCGACGCCGTCGCAGAAGAAGCAGCGGGAACACTGACAGTAGCAGGACTAGCCGAAGGCGATCTCGGCGGAGTCCTCATCGAAACCAGCACGCCAGCCACCGCGGAGGTAGGACTGGCAACCACCTCTTGAGCAGCAGGCTCAACCACCAGGGTTGGAGAGGTAGGGTTTGCAATCACCCTCAGTGCCGCACTCGGGCAAAACAGTCCGCACCTCACTCGTTGATGTGATTGGGAGTGAGGATACCTCGGGACTGCCGTCCCTTCAACCCCTGGTCTTTCAGCTAATTTAGGCTGATAAGAAGGAAGGTCGCCATACAGCGCGTCCAACACAGCAGCTTCCGCCGTGGCCGAAGTGCTCGTGTCACCCTCGATCCCTCAGGAAGATCTACCGGCTCCCTTGAAGCTGATGCATCTTGAGGCCGAACACCTGTAACAAGACTGTAGTTAGTCGGGACACTACATACAGAAGAAGCCAAGAGGGTACGATAATACCAAAGGATGATGTTGCCTCGAACATCTCGTCGGCCGCACCGGTCTCCAGGGGCTCCATCGGAAAATTTTTGCCTGAATCAGCACGAACAACCGGCTCGCATTCGCTTGCCGAATATCCTGTAGACCACCCGATAGAGCTCGACGCCTCAGGACTTCTTTTAGAAGTCCCAACGCCTGAAGGACCAATATCAGCCGCGCCACTCCCAGACTCTTCCGAGTGAGCAGGGGAACCGGCTGCAGCCCCATAAGTGAATAGGGGATCATAATGTTCCCCTTGTTCTCCAGCTGCCTCAGCTCCTACAATCAAAAAGGATTGATGATAAGTCATGGGAACGCACAAAAAGGCGTATTATATGAACAAGGTTAACCTTACCCAGACCTGGAGCGAATTCACCACTAGTCGGTTCAGCGACCGACGGTTTAGCTGCTAGTGCGGCAGCAGGAGGAATCGCTGTAGAGGGGTAACCCTCTACGACAATCGTAGGAGCTTGGCGACGGGGCTTCTTCGCCAATGACTTCCTACGAGATCCGCTACCTGCCCGCTTTCTCTTGAAGTGGACGTCAGAATCCTCTTCTTCCACTCCTCCCGCACGTCGTGGGAAGACGTCCCCACCACACCAGAGCCAGCCGCAGGAGTATCAGCTCCAGCCCCCATCTCGAAGCGAGGACTCCCCGCATCAGAAGCCTCGCTGTCATCCACAGCGATGAATTCTCCAAGCCGGGGACACGAACCCGTTTGCCTTCTCTCTTATCAGAGGCTTTCCGCCTCAGTCGCTGAGAGATTAACTTCACACCCGAACTGTTGGCGTTAAATCCAGGAGGTGTGGAGTTGGAAGCCGCGTACCACTGGCAAAAAGCACAGGGTCGTCGAGAGGCCGGGATCCTGCAGCGGCGTGCGTAGCCACGCCCTAGTGCCATCCGCAGTGAAGAACCGCCATGCACGGGCCCCATCAATAAGACTCCCATGAAAGCCAGGTCCGAATTGGGGTTGCCCACATACAGCTTGTCGTACCCGAATTGGCGGGCAAATCGACTCGGGACGTAGGGTTCCAGGTAGCAGATATCCCCACTCCTGTACAGCAAGTGCGAGGGCGGATGCTGACCAGCCACCGAAATGGCGGGCAAATCGACTCGGACGTACTGGGAGCCCTGAAGTCAGTGGCAGGGTAGTTCCCGTCAACTGCGCAGAATTGAGTGCCAAAGGTCTGCGCCACAGCGGGTTCTCTCCCACTGGAAGTTCCCGCGATACCTTCCCAGGGTATAGCCCCATTATGCTGAGGGGAGGACCCGCCCTTGAATAGCCGGACTGAAAGGTCAATCTCCCAACATGGACAGATTCGACGCTTCGGCTTACGCCCCACACCATCTTCCGAGCCTGAGTCACATTCACAAAGGAAGATAGAGGAAAGTGCCGCTTAGTCGACGGAAGGTAAAACTTCTCACCATCCAGTTGAAAGATCCATTGTCCTTCGCCTGCCTGCAACTGGCGATCGGGATCGGATGCGGCATCCCCGAACATAAAGTCGGGCTTCCTGTAAATCTGACGGTCAATATCCTCAAGAGGAGCCGTGGTCAAGATACTCCGCGTGGTCTGCGGATGACCGCCTTGGATGAGTGTATCCCGGACAAGGGAGCTCCGCTCACTGAACAAAGAAGCCTGTCCATGGAATTGCAGGCTGAGGTTACCATCTGCTCCACTAGTCAGCCAAACAGACTGCTCAGGAGATCGGGAGCGTAATGCACTGCAAAGACAGAAATGAACTATTATTAGTTCAATAATCAAGTGGATACGAAGACATAAAAATTCACTAAGGCATAGCCTCGCTCAGCGAGCAAGGCCAGCAAGGCGATAGCTTCGATGAAGCTTAATCTAGCGAATAAAACTGCATTTTTGCAGAAGGCGTCCAAAGTACCAACTTCGCTTAAGCAGGAAGTGGTATAGCCCTAAGGGCTAACGTCACCAAGAGGGCGTCATGGTTAAAAGTCACCCTTCGTGGCCATGACTGAAGGAACAGACCTATATCCTGTTCCTCAACAGGATGGAGACGGCCCGAGTAATGGCTTCGTACGGAAGCCTAAGGAAGAACTGTTCGGTTCTTAATTCCCCTGTGCAAGGAAAATAGGGAGGTTCAAGGAAACAAGTTCCCTAATGAGGACGGATCATAATCAATCGTCCTAATCGCCAAATGTCGGCTCCAAAGGAGAGAGACCACAGTCTCTAATCAGATAGGAAAATCCCTTACCGGTGACTGGTCGCTCGATGACCGGAGGAGGAGGACCCTCCGCTGCAGAAGTCGCCACTTCTTTTCCGCTCGTCTTTTGGGCGCCATTGCAGAGCTGCAAGAGTTCTCAAGGTTCTCTGAATGAAGAAAGAAGAGGAAGAGGGAAAGTCAAGAAATTTCTCTGAAAAAGGAGATCTTTTCCTGTTCAGCCCGATCGGGCTTTTATAGCCCAATCAGCGCCTGAAACGAGGCCTCGAAAAGGGCGTATGCCGCCGTTTCAAATTAATTCGAAACGCAGCCAAAAAGCGCCTTCCCGAGAAGCGCTGCTTCGATTCCGCTAAGGGTTAACTTCGCCACAAGTTAAAGTGCGGGCTTCGCACAATCCTTCAAGGACTTCGCCGAAAGGCTTACCTTAGCCCTCTCAAAAGGCGCTGACATGCCAGTCTCGCGAAGATCACTCAAAGAAAGGACTATGTCCTTAACTCCGCATACAGTTTAGCCCGCTATGGCCAAACCCTCAAAGAAAGCAAGCGAAGATCAGATGATTAGAAGATGAACTTTCATTGATTAAAAAAAACAAAAGAAGGGTACATTGATATTACATCGAAGTTGTGTTTCATACAACACACCCAGTTGCTCGACAGGGTAATTGTGCAAAAAAGCATACAAGTGGTTTTATCCGCTTCTAAGTCAAACCGACTGGACAAAGGAGGCCTTCCTCCTGCACAAGGCCGTAATCCTTCGCTTAATGGCAGATTTTGCTACCAGAAAGCTGGATGTCCTTTATGAAAATTGGCAAAGGACTGTTCGCCACCAGCTGGCCAGATCACCCATGATGAAAATTGGTAATGATGCCAGTGATCTCACAGGTGAAGCCCACTACCCCGAAACGGATCATCTCCGACAAAGCGGCTACCAGCCTCATCTCAGAACGAATCATCTCGTATAAGAGGCTGCCAAAGCCTCTGGGACACGCACCCGCTGCCCCAAATTGTTCCTCCTGCTTAAAAGTAAAGCTTCAACTCGGGAAGCATAAGGCAATTTTATGGTTCCTTCCATCAAGTCACAAGATTGGCGAGCATAGCCCACTGCAATGCAAAATCAGAACAGATTAGCAGTTAAGCACAGGAAAGACTGCAAATCAGAATCTTTTGGGTCAAAGCAATCCAATTTCAGTAAAAGCAGAGGACAAGCCTCGCCTGCACAGCACTGATGGGCTGGCTCAACAAACGCCAAGTCCAAGCCTCACCTATATGGCTAGCCAGAATGACCCCGTGGGATGCAATCTTAGCTCCGCCTATATGGCGAGACTGGCTCAACTATTGAAGAGACCAAGTCCCAAGTTCTGCTTGCGCAGCGGACTCAACATGCAATGATCTTTCTGTGATCAAGTCAGAATGATAGCTTCACTGGGAAGCCATGTCAAAATCCTTCTCTGCAGATCAGTTAAATAGAGAACAAGGGAAGCTAATCCCTGAAGCAGCTACCAAGCTAAATCAAGGGAGGCGAATTCCCTAAAATCGGTGAAGTCGTTGAACGATCAAGACTTACCAGTCCTTGGCTGGATAACAACCAGAGTGGGCATTCCCACTAATTCAGAGATCTGAGTATCTCTCTCAACCAAGAGAAGAGAAGAGAGGCAAAGCATTCTCTTCAGAGGGCCTCAAGTGTCCTATTTATAGGCCCCATGGCCTGAGCGCTGCCGCCTTAAGCGTGGAAGCACGAGCGCCTTTAAGGCATTTATTGCGCCTTGAGAACAGGGACGGCTTCCCTTGGAACCGTGCAAGGGGAGAAAATGTCTCCCTCATAAAGACACTTATGGCGCCTTGAAGAAAGGGAATATCCTCCCTCGGAAACGTGCAAATCGGAGAATATCTCCCTCGATCAGCTCGAAGAAAGGAGTAATCCTCCTCGTAACCAGCTCACGGTAGTTGATCTCGGGAAAGTGACATGCCCTCCCAAGCGAACATATCTTCAGAAGCCCAGATGCGGGGCTACTAGCTGCGAAGCTACCCAGACGCGAGTTTACATGATTCCTCGACGAATCTACATCCCAAAGCAGGATTTAAAGAGAAGCTGAACTCAACCATCATGGCGACGTTCATACTCCACACACCACCGATCAAAGCAGTTCAAAGTATTTCAAAGTCTGAGCCATTGCAGACTTTCGAAAACTTTGAAGGGGGTCTTGTTGACACTTAAAAAAGACAAGATTCTTATTGGTCTGAACAATATCTAAACTTGTTGACATTTACAAAAGACAAGTGACAGACGAGCTGAAGACCAGTTTTCACCCATCTCCAAGGGACAAGGAAGCAACTTGGACTCCACTGATCCAGTAAGCAGACAGTGAACCCGGATTGTTTCTAAACAGACCTCAGCAGGTCTAAGGTGCTAGCACTTAGCATCGCATGAACCCAAAGGGATAGCCTCGTTTGTGAGGCTAATATCACTCGACTTCGCCTCGAAGCCATCCAAAGCCTCGCCAAGAAGCCAACTGACAGCTTCGCCAAAAAGCCTTTTTTTCGGACTTCGCCAAGAATTGCCTCTAGCTCCGCCACGAGCTCAATGCAGGCAGCGCTGCTATGAATCTGTCACGGTCAACCTTTGACCAATCAGATCTCGGATGAGGTTGGATCCAATCAGATCAAATCCAATTAAGATCAAATCAGAGATCAAATTTGGTAGTTGATTGCCACAATCTCTTGACTCTTCCAAAACGAGTAAGAAGATCAGGGGAAATCTTCCAACGATATGGAAAGGATCAAAACAGATCAAGAGGATCAACCGACCTGCCAATTCTAGCTCCGCAGAAGCTATCTTAGCCTCGCAGTAAGGCTACTTTCCAGATTTAAACAGATTTGATTCAATCTGTTTCCATATCCTCAAGGGACGATTATACCCTTGCTCTCCCTATAAATAGCCCATCAAGGGTACAAGGAGACAGAGACATGCATACGGGAGGACTCCACAAGTAGAGGCTTCTTCATAACGCACCGTGCACTCTCGAATTCAGAGACCTTTTAGAGAATTGCTTTCTCTAACCCCAGGGTGTTGATACCCTAACATCGTCCTTCTTCTCAAGGAATCTCCGGAACCAGGCGAGAAGGAATTCCTTATTGAAGGCGATTTTGAGAAGCAGCAAGAGGGTTCTACCAACCTTCTGTTCTCTGATTCCCCGAACCAGGCGAGAAGGGAATCTCATCGCTCGCATCGTCAAAGGGACAAAGTGATCGCGCGCTGACCAGACTCCTATCGGCACACTTCTCCAGAATCTCTGAGGAGATCTACTTGTAATCTTTTTAAGAATACTTGTAATTTAGCTCCTCAACCTTTTTGTAAGTTTTCCCCCTTTGCAAACATAATGGAAAACAATACGTACCCAGATACGCGTCTTGATTTTTTTGACCATATTGTTTTAATTTTCTTCCAATATTTATTTTGAGTTGTGATTGCTTATGTTATTGGTATCGGATCTGGATTCTCAGTCTTAGAGTCAGCCCTGACCTGGACCGAGAACCCCATACCGGCATACTATCCAATTTGACCTTTCTAGTAGCATGATTTGACCAATTTAGTTTCAAATACTATTTTCTAATATTTTAGATTTTTTATGATTTTTTAAAAATTTTCAGAATTATTTTGTAAAATCTCCAAAACCAGTGTCGATCGGAATCGCTGACTGATTCCCAGAATTTTTTTATTTTCAAACAGAATTGAATTTTCAGAAATAGCTTTCACGTTACTTTTAGAATTTCATTTTCTATCTAAATATATTTTTGAGATTTTCTAAATTTATCAAAATTTGACCGATTCTGGTGTCGACCGGTACCGCTGGAAGATTCCAACATTTTTAGTTTGAAAACTAGATTGAAATTCTTGAATCTGATTTCATCAGGTATCTTAAAATAATATTTACTATTTTTAGAATTTTTCGGGACGTTTCTGAAACAGTTAAATTTTACCCTATTATAATAATAATATTATTTACCGTTCTTTTCTTTTCTTACTTTTTCCTTCTCCACTCCTCTACTTTATAGTCCCAGAATATTCTATTAAATTAATTATTTAATAATATATTTATTTATTATTTTTTTACTATTTCTTTTCTTTTCCTTTATTTTTCCTTTTCCTTTCTTTTTCTTTTTCTTCTTTTCTTTTCTTCTCCCTTACTTCCCATGCCCTGCACCCCCTCCATTTCCTGAAACGCAGCAGCAACAGCGTGATGGGCTGCAACAGCAGCCCATCCCCCATCTCCTCCCATTCCCTCCCTCTCCTTTTTCTCTTTTAATCTCTTTCCCTTCTTCTCTTCTCCTTCCTTATCTCCTTCATTTCATTTCTCCAAATAAACAACCAACCTCCCCACCCCTTCAACCGCCGCCTCCACCATCACCACCGCCGTACCGCCACCGATCCCTAGGCCGGCGCCGTCGTCCCCCACACCCCCCTCTCCACTCCCCCACCTCCCTTACCTTCAACCACCAACCCACCTTCTTCAATTTCTCCATAAAACCCATCACTTTTCCAACTCTTCTTCTTCAAAATTCACCACCCACTCCACCAATTCTACCACTACAACCACCCCACCATCATCTCCTCCTCCTCCTCCAACTCCCCATCACCACCAATCACCACCATCCACCACCTCCTTCAACAACACCACCAACAACAACAACCACCAACCATATACCCAACTCCACCACCTCCCTCCCCCGGGCCCTAGGTCTGCGCGCGCCCTTCCCCGGTGGCGCTACCGCCGCCGCCAAGCTGCTGGCGATGGACTGGCCGCCGGCCATCCTCTCCCCTCCTTCCTCTTTCCTTCTTTCTTCTTTTTTTTCTTTCTTTCTTCTTTCTTTCTTTCTTTTATTTCTTTCCTTTTTTCCTCCTTTTCACTTTTACCCATCTCCTCATTTCCTAATTACATCTCCATATTTTCCAATATACCCTCCTCTCTATTTCCTTATTTTCCCCCTTTTAAATAATTCCAACAAACACCCTCCTCTCTCTTTATATATATATATATATATATATATATATATATATATATATATATATATATATATATTATATATATATATATATACACACACACACACACATACATATGTATATATATATATATACACACACATACATATGTATATATATATAATAAAAACTCTCTCTCTCCTCTCTCTCCCCTCTCTCATTCTCTCTCTAATATTTATAAATATATATATATATTAATATATATGGGCTAGTAGCATGCTCGTACGTGTTAGCGGGCTTCTTAGATTTTACTCGGTATTTCGTTCTGGTGTTAGGCGAGTACATTTCTTATGTTGTTTCATACTTTATTACCATCATTACATGTCTAATAATTATTATCTAGCTTTTTAATACATGATGTCTCATTATGCGAGTTGGTATATGATATACGAGTGATTTCTAAAATTACCATGTTTTATGTATACCTGTCGGCTGTTATTATAAATTGTGGAACTGGTATTATATTGGGTATGCCTAGATCTGCTCCCCTTCGCTCGGCTTCTCATGGCTAATAAATAGATTAATTTATTGTTTTTATATATATGATTGTGAAGAGTTTGAAATATTTATTCATACTGTTTCCTTGTACCATGTTACATGACCGGATGATTACTTGAAACATGATGTTGTGACTTTCACCGACATGCTATTTATTAGATATTTGATATCTGACACCAGCACTTGATATGTTATACTTGACACTTGATATCTGACACAGGCACTTGATATGTTACACCTGATACCTGACACTTGATATCTGACACTAATACTTGTCATGTTATATTTGACACTTGATATCTGACACCGGTACTTGCCATGTTATCACTTGATACTTGATACCTGACACTTGATATCTGACACCGACACTGACATGTTGTCACTTAACACCTGATACCTGACACCTGATATATGACAATTGACAATTGACATGCTATCACTCACTTGACATGCTATCACCTGGTACTGACACATTTGACCTGATATTATGACACCCGACCGGATACTATTACACTTGACACCTGTATTTCTTTGCATATTTATGATTATCACTTTTAGAGGACTTGGCATGGTTATTATGTTGTTATCAGACATTTTGTACTCCTGAACTCTTGTGCTCTTGAACTCCTGTATTCCTGAACCCTTGAAAAGAGAGACTCCTGATACTATACTCCTGTTAATCCCCGTAATTGGATAATTATGGATATAGGATTACTGTGAACACTCTGTGGACATTATCACTGGACAAATTATAATAATTAGACAACTTACACTGGGATGGGGGAAACTGATGAGTACCGATATAGTCTCAATGTTATGATGGTCTTATAGTGTCGCACGGTCATAAACTTGGATTCGACCTGGAGGCCACCAGACGCTTCCGTGGGGTGTACTGGCACCCCTTCTCCACTACCTGCCGGTTGTGCCATAAGCCCCTAGGCCTATTCCTGTGGGAGCGGTGACATCCTATTCCTGTTCGGGCATACAATAAGTCCCAGTACCTAGCGGTACGTTCCGGTTCAGTACCGGATACTCCTTGACCGTTGCCCCGGGCATGTAACCCATTCTAAGCATGGTTCGTCGATCTCCATCAGTTTTCAATAACTTACTCTCCGGTCTGTATGCTAAGGTATGTGGAATGGGACACTTACCGATGTATACAAATTAGATGAGTTCTTAATAACATAATAATAACATGCTTTTGATAACTGACTAGCTATACTCTTGATCTATACTGCTCACCACTTATACCTGTGCTACTTTGTTCGATTATTGATTGCTTCCGTACTGTTTCATTATTCTGTTATTATGAAGGCAAAGTCAGGTTATATAAACTCAGATTACAATGACGTTAGGTATAGGGTATATATATGAGGGCTTCCTTGTTTGAATTATTTCTTGCTAATCTCACGGATCGGTAATGTGGGCTTGTATAACTGATTTTCCTGTAGTTACTTTACTTACTATCTCATTTCATGTTCATATGTGCTTATATTCACGATACACTTTTCCTGTACACGTGTGCCTATTATGCACGCCATTTGGCTTTATCCTATGTATTCGCGGGGTTGCATCTGACAATCCTGAATCCTCATATCCAGATTCTAGAGATCAGACCATGGTTCTTTATTGTAGCTGATCAGAGTGCGCAGCGGATCCTTCCGTGACGATCGGAGTGCAGCAGAAGCTTGGACACCGCCGTAGCTCTTACTCCCAGCTCTTCTCCTAATTGGCTCTCAGAGCCTCTCTTGCTGCTCGTGAGCATCTCTCAGCTTTTGTTATGTATATCCCTGCATGTATTGTACTTTTGTATTTTCTGGTAATGTAATATTCCTGTAATATTGTATCACTTTCTATGATAACCATGTACTTGTACTTTTCTATTGGAATGTATATTACCACTGTGCTTCTGCACTCTGATTCTTTCCTGTACTGATGCTTAGCGTATATACGTGAGGGTATTTTGACCTGCGTATATACGTCGCAGTGATGTCTCCGTACCGCGGGATCGGGGCGCCACAGGGTGGTATTAGAGCTTAGGTTCTAATATCTTCAGTACAACCAGTTGGCAGATTAATGACATATTAATTTGCAGCTGGAGAGCACAAGTCTTGAATATACATTCAAATCGCAAGTGTGGTGTTATCTATTCCTTCCTCGCAATCTTTTCCTTAGATCCTGAGACCCTTCTATCTTTTTCCTTTCAGCTTCTTCCCGTCATCCCTTCAACCAACCCAGATATGTGTCCTGAGTTGGTAATCTTTCTTATCTTTTTCACTTTATCATATTATCATCGTTGACTCTAATCTCTTCCATGTTCATCTCCCTCCTTATAGAAATTTCGAGGACGAAATTTTTGTTAGGTGGGTAGATTGTAGCACCCTGTTTTCGGGATACATACCCAGATACGCTTCCTGATTTTTTTGACCGTATTGTTTCAATTTTCTTCCAATATTTATTTTTGGGTTGTGATTGCTTATGTTATTAGGTATCGGATCTAGATTTTCAATCTTAGAGTCAGCCCTGACATGGACCGGGACCCGATACTGAAATACTACCTGATTTGACCTTTCTGGTAGCCCAATTTGACCGATTTCAGTTTCAAACACTGTTTTCTAATATTTTAGATTTTTCATGATTTTCTGAAATTTTTTAGAATTATTTTGTAAAATCTCCAAAACCGGTATCGATCGGCATCACTGACCAATTCTTAGATTTTTAGTTTTCAAACGGAATTGAATTTTCAGAAATGGCTATTCTTAGAATTTCATTTTCTATCTAAATACATTTTTTGAAATTTTCTAAATTTATTAAAATTTGACAGATTCTGGTGTCGGCCGGTACCGCTGGAAGATTCGAAAATTTTTAATCTGAAAACTAGATTGAATTTATCGAATCTGATTTCACTAAGTATCTTAAAATAATATTTACTATTTTTGAGAATTTTTCGGGACGTTTCTGAAACAGTCAAATTTTACCCTATAATAATAATAATAATATTTACCGTTCTTTTCTTTTCTTTCTTTTTCCTTTTCCACTCCTCTAATTTATACTCCCAGAATATTCTATTAAATTAATTATTTAATAATATATTTATTTATTATTATTTTACTATTTCTTTTCTTTTCCTTTATTTTTCCTTTTCCTTTCTTTTTCTTTTTCTTCTTTTCTTTTCTTCTCCCTTACTTCCCATGCCCTGCGCCCCCTCCATTTCCTAAATGCAGCAGCAGTAGCAGCAGCAGCATGATGGGCTGCAACATCAGCCCATCCCCTCCCCCATCTCTTCCCATTCCCTCCCTCTCCTTCTTCTCTTTTAATCTCTTTCCCTTCTTCTCTTCTCCTTCCTTATCTCCTTCATTTCATTTCTCCAAATCAACAACCAACCTCTCCACCCCCTTTAACCGCCGCCTCCACCATCACCATCGCCGCTCCCTAGGCCGACGCCGCTGTCCCCCACACCCCCCTCTCCACTCCTCCACCTCCCTTACCTTCAACCCCCAACCCACCTTCTTCAATTTTTTCATAAAACCCATCACTTTTTCCCACCTCTTCTTCTTCAAATTCATCACCCACTCCACCAATTCCACCATTCCAACCATCCCACTATCATCTCCTCCTCCTCCAACTCCCCATCACCACCAATCACCACCAACCACTATCGTCAACCACCACCCACCACCTCTTTCAACAACACCAACACCAACAACAACCACCAACCATATACCCAACTCCACCACCTCCCTCCCCCGGGCCCTAGCCGCGCGCGAGCCCTTTGCCGGCGGCGCCGCTGCCACTGCCAGGCCGCCAGCGGTGGGCGGCTGCCAGCCTTCCTCTCCCCTCCTTCTTTTTCCTTCTTTCTTCTTTCTTTCTTTCTTCTTCTTTCTTTCTTTCTTTCTTTCTTTTATTTCTTTCCTTTTTCCTCCTTTCCACTTTTACCCATCCCCTCATTTCCTAATTACATCTTCATATTTTCCAATATACCCTCCTCTCTATTTCCTTATTTTTCCCCTTTTAAACAATTCCAACAAATACCTTCTTTCTCTATATATAACAAAAACTCTCTCTCCCCTCTCTCATTCTCTCTATAATATATATATATATATATATATATATATATATATATATATATATATATATATATATATATATATATATTTTAATATATATGGGCTAGTAGCATGCTCGCACGTGTTAGCGGGCTTCCTAGATTTTACTCGGTATTTCGTTCCGGTGTTAGGCGGTACATTTCTTATGTTGTTTCATGCTTTATTACCATCATTACATGTCTAATAATTATTATCTTGCTTTTAAATACATGATGTCTCATTATGCGAGTTGGTATATGATATACGAGTGATTTCTAAAATTAGCATGTTTTATGTATACCTGTAGGCCGTTATTATAAATTGTGGAACTAGTATTATACTTAGTATGCCTAGATCTGCTCCCGCTTCGCTCAGCTTCACATGGATAATAAATAGATTAATTTATTATTTTTATAAATATGGTTGTGAAGAGTTTGAATGTTTATTTATACTGTTTCCCTGTACCATGTTACATGATTGGATGATTACTTGAAACATGATGTTGTGACTTTCACCGACATGTTATTTATTTGACACTTGATATCTGACACCGGCACTTGATATGTTATACTTGACACTTGATATCTGATACCGACACTTGATATGTTGCACCTGATACCTGACACTTGATATCTGACACCAGTACTTGACATGTTATACTTGACACTTGATATCTGACACCGGTACTTGCCATGTTATCACTTGAAACTTGATTCCTGACACTTGATATCTGATACCGGCACTGACATGTTGTCACCTGACACCTGATACCTGACACCTGATATATGACACTTGATAATTGACATGCTATCACTCACTTGACATGCTATCACCTGGTACTGACACATTTGACCTGATATTGTGACACCTGACCTAATACTATTACACTTGACACCTGTATTTCTTTGCATATTTATGATTATCACTTTTAGGAGGACTTGGCATGGTTATTATGCTGTTATCAGACATTTTGTACTCCTGAACTCTTGTGCCCTTGAACTCCTGTATTCCTGAATCCTTGAAAAAGGGATACTCCTAATACTATACTCCTGTTAATCCCCGTAATTGAATAATCATAGATATAGGATTACTGTGAACACTCTGTGAACATTATCACTGGTCAAATTATAATAATTAGACAATTTACACCGGGATTGGGGAAACTAATGAGTACCGATATAGTCTCCATGTTTATAATGGTCTTATAGTGTCGCACGACTATATACTTGGATTCGACTTGGAGGCCACCAGACGCTTCCGTGGGGTGTACTGGCACCCCCCTTCTCCCCTACCTGCCGGTTGTGCCATATGCCCCTGGTCCTATTCCTGTGGGAGCGGTGACATCATATTCCTGTTCGGGCGTACAATAAGTCCCAGTAACTAGCGGTGCGTTCCGGCTCAGTACCAGATACTCCTTAACCGTTGTCCCAAGCATGTATGGTACCCATTCTAAGCATGGTTCGTCAATCTCCATCAGTTTTCAATAACTTACTATGCGGTCTGTATGCTAAGGTATATGGAATGGGACACATACTGATGTATACAAATCAGATGAGTCTTAATAACATAATAATAACATGCTTCTGATAACTGACTAGCTATGCTCTTGATCTATACTGCTCACCACTTATACCTGTGCTACTTTATTGGATTACTTGATTGCTTCAGTACTATTTCATTATTCTGTTATTGTGAAGGCAAAGTCAGGTTATATAAACTCAGATTACAGTGACGTGAGGTATAGGGTATATATATGAGGGTTTCCTTGTTTGGATTATTCCTTCGACGTAATAATCTCATGGATCGGTAATGTGGGCTTGTATAACTGATTTTTCTATAGTTACTTTACTTACTATCTCATTTCATGTTCATATGTGCTTATATTCATGATACACTTTTCCTGTACACGTGTGCCTGTTATGCACGCCATTTGGCTTTATCCTATGTACTCGCGGGGTTACATCTGACAACCCTATATCCTCATGTCCAGATTCTAGAGACCGGACCATGGTGGCTTTGCTATAGCTGATCAGAGTGCGCAGCGGATCCTTCCGTCACGATCGGAGTGCAGCAGAAGCTTGGACACCGCCGTAGCTCTTCCTCCCAGCTCTTCTCCTGATTGGCTCTCGGGGCCTCATTTGCTGCTCGTGAGCATCTTTCAGCTTTTGTTATGTATATCCCTGCATGTATTATATTTTTGTATTTTTTGGTGATGTAATATTCTTGTAATATTGTATCACTTTCTGTGATAACCATGTACTTGTACTTTTCTGTTGGAATGTATTTATCACTGTGCTTCCGCACTCTGATTTTTTTCCTGTACTGATGCTTAGCGTATATACGTGAGGGTATTTTTGACCTGCGTATATACGTCGCAGTGACGTCTCCGTACCCGCTGGATCGGGGCGCCACTCGTTTGCCCTCGATGTCGTTTCGGAGCATGGTCAGGAGCTTCGCGAGCGGACCTCGTCTTTGTTCCATCATCGCTTGGCTTTATGGAAATGTTGGAGGAAGCTTCCATTATCTCCTCTAATTGGATGTAAGGTTACGCTCGCGAAAGGGCTTCGCTCATCTTAGCGTTATTGTGCTTCCAGAGTTGCTTGTATAGAGGGTGTGTGACCTGCAGCTCGCTAATGAATGCGAGTACAGCTACATCCTCACCACAGTTGGAGATCTTAGTGAGCTGGCTCTGAAAGAAATTGATGTAGCATTTGAGGCTGTCTCCTGGCCGTATCTCGATGGAGAGGAGGTGTGATTAGTCGTCAATTCTGTATTTTATTATCGCATTTTTCTACCGGTTTATGAATAAAACACTTCTATTTACCCGTGTTTTGGTTTCTTACATGCAGATTACACATGATAGGAAAAAAGTTGGAATAAGAGATTAATTAAACCCATTCTCGAGTAATTAATCCATAATTCTTGGAGTCCAAGGCAAGCAGTTTCTTGAAGAATATATTGGATCCCCGAATTGAAGTTGTATCTGGAGAAATATGGATCCAAAATACACAAAACTAGATATATACAGAAGTCTCTCGAAGAAAAACGAAGAAGTGGTCAAAATATCAGGGCCAACGGCCCAGATCAAGCCGCGCAAATGCGGCTATGGCCGCGTTTGTGCGATCCGATCAGTGCCATTGGCTCTGATCTTTGACGCGTGGCATCACCCAGCTGATCTCTAGCCTCCAGTGCCTATAAATACTACATGTATAACCCAGAATTCAGGAGAGGAGACCAGTAGTTAGGGTTTCTTCTTTTTAGGATTAATTTAGAATTTTCTTTCTTCTTTACTTGTATTTCTATTTCTTTATAGGTGTATGGTTGGTTAGAGAGAGATTCATGAGAAAAAGAGAGTCTTTTGTAATATAAAGTGGCAATCTATAGAAAATTCATTTTTTTTCTCTCATTGTTCTTCTTTTCAAATTAATCTCTAGATGCTTAGCTAGTTTTCTTTTCATGGATATCTAACTACTAACCCACTAACAATTTAACTCTTGATTGATAACCTCACATGAATCTCATAGCATCATACAAGGTCTTATTCTTGCAAGAGTCATTGATGGCTCATGATGATGGGTTCTAACTCCTAACTTGCTAAAGAGCTAACTTGCACTACTTACTTTATTTCATGCTTGCTCTCTAGTAGTTTTGATGATTTAATTATATTGTGCACCTTATTAATCAAGTTTTATTGTGGAGAACAATCTTATGGACCACACTTTGAAAATCTCTTGAAGACAAGTCTTAAGATGGCCAAGGATCCAATGTGAGGCAACTATCACTCTAAGAGGTTAGCATGATGATCGGTCGTTGATACTGCATATTTATTATCACATTCTCATATTTATTATATAATAAACTCTATTTTTAATCCTATTAATTGTCTAATTTATATGCAGACCCATTACTAAAGGAGAGGGAAGAGAAACGAGCCCAAAGCCCATCAAAATTCTGATTTAATTCGAAATTAATTCAAATCAAAGATCAGGGCAGATTAGGGCAAACCAGAGAAGATAAAATCAGTTGAAAAACAGTTAAAACAAGATCTTCACAAATTAATTGGTTAAAGCCAAAGATCAAAGGAGGTTTCATCAAATTCAGGACCTAAAACTGCAAATCCAGCAAAAGATAAAAGGAGATCGAGAAACCTCTGAGTTGTACTCCCCGAGTGTGGTCACATGGCCACACCCAGGTCGTGAAAACGCAGCCAAAGCTACGTTTTCCCAGCTTTGTTATTGTTAAAATAGTTGGGGGAGTGTTTTCTCCCCCATCTTCGTACGCTCTCCCCCGTTCAGTTTTTTTCCTATAAATACTGGGTTTTCAGAGACTACAGAAACGATTAAAAAGAGATAGAAGTTAGGTTATTTTTGTAGTTTGTAACTTAGATTTTTTATTTTCTTTTATATAATTTTTATTTTATTTATGTAACTGAGATGAGAGGAGAGTTTCATGGAGGAATAAGCGCAGCTTGTACTGAAGGTGACACCGGTGTAAGTAAGTCTTTTCTTTCATTGTTATTTGAACCAAATCAAGGTTTCTTTTTATTCTTTACTCTTATTTTCATTTGCTTTCCTCTGCTATGTTTGTGAATCCAAATGATTTGTGAATCCAAATGACTCTGATAGCCTCGAAGTTGCCTTACTCTTGCAAGTACCATTGATGGCTTATGATGATGGATCGCCATTCCTATGCTAGTGTAGCTTGCCCCTTCATTTCGTAGTGTAAATCGAGAATGGAGAAGATCCTATTTGTTATACTTTGCTCGCCTTCAAGCAAAGGTAAATCGTCGATACGGGTCAAAGGTAAGCAGGCCCCAAAGAGGTAAGTAAGTATTTCTTTTAGGTTTTCTTTCTTTTCTTTTAACTTTTAGGTTAGATCACCATCAACTCACAACTCTATTCACTCTTTCTAATCACTTTGTATAAATTCATTTTCTAATTTCTCCACCTTCTCAATCTACAACTTTCTTCTTAACCTAACTATAACTTATTTTTCTTTTTTCCTTACAAGAACTAAAAGAAGAACTCTAACCATTTTTTGTAACTTAAAACAAAACTTGAAAAAAAGATTCCATCGCTAGTCCCTCCTTGTGGATCACGACCCGCATAGCAACTTACTATTGCAGTAGCATTGAGTACTTGCACTCTTTATTCTTAAGTTCTAAAATTCTGTATTTTTATGTGCAGGTCCAACTCAATCAAATTTTGGTGCCGTTGCCGGGAAGGGACGGTAAGTAATTTTTTTTAAGTTTAAATTTTTGGTTAACTTTTCTTCTTTATTCTTGGTGTGTAGTGATAGATCAAGAAAATTTTTGCTGCAGTGGATATATAAGTGGCCCTGGACTCTGCTGAAGAAAGCAGAGCCCAGAAGCCCTCAAATTTGCTATATTCCAGTGACAATCTGAGTGAACTACTAACCTGTATTTCTGCAGGTTGGCTGAATTACAAAGTTAAAATTATGCAACTATTTATTTTCTTAACTTACTGTACATACTTTCTAACCTCAACTATAAAATGATGTTTGTTAAATGCTAAAAATGGTTTAGACTTTACATTTAGGCTCGTGTCTAATTCGTTTACATTTTACATTACTGTTGAAGAGTGCTGAAGCAAAGGTACGTGTGCATAGCATGTAATATAGGAACACTTATGAATTGTTTACATTACTTAAGTGTTTCTTTTATGTACACATTGCACTAAATTGATTTAAGGGCTTGTCCTATAAACGAGATAAGGTGGGAAAGTCATTATCCTCTCTTAGCCCAAAAATAATCTCTTCACTCAGTAACCCAAGCCTAACTAAAACTTAGTAGACGTTGGTGCTAGGGACATCTCAGACTCATATAGGAGACTGACCTAAGGGGAAAGTTGATTAGAATTTGACTCTTGCCAAATCAGTGTTTAAGGTTGGGGATTGAGGGGCGAAACCCGGAAGATTGGTGGTTTGGCATAATTTGGCCGTTACTTAGGCACGGATACCTCCTACTGATCTTGCCCCTATCTGGCTGATTAATTTGTGGTCAGATTCGGCAATGTACCCCCGTGGATAGTCCAACCAGTTAGGAGTTGTCTAGGTCTAAGATTTACCCTAACTTAGGTTAGATTTTTTTTTCTTTTTTTTGTTTGTGTATTTGTTTGTTTTTCTTTGATTTTGATATTTCTTGTGTGATATGGCTTATAACAACAATTTTTCTATTTTTAATGGTAAACCATGTTACACCCCGACCTCTTTTTCGGATATAACCAACCCTGTATATCATAACTTTAATCAACCTAGTGTGCCGGATGTAGGTCACCTAGAGGGGGGTGAATAGGTGATGGCTAATCTAATGGTCACTTAATGATGAATGATGCAAATAATGCGGAAGCTAAAAACAATTATGACCTAATTAAATCTTTTATACTATACACTATGTATAACACAAGAGTGTTGCCGAATTCCCCGTGAAGGGCTCTGGACAAACTCCTCTAGATTCTCCTTGAATGGGTTGAGGTGCCGCGTTGGCTCTCTTGGTTGAATACAAGTGTTAGTCACAATCCCAAGCAATATATCAATATGAGCACATAAGTATATCAAGCATGTAAAGATTGACAATAAAGGAATGCAAGATATAACAATAGAGATAGAGAGAGAGAGAGAGAGAGAGAGAGAGGAATGGCAATCGCAAACACAAGGGTATGTTTCGAGGTTCGAGCACACTTGCTCTACATCCCCGCCTTCGACACACGAAGGATTTCCACTATGCAAGATCCCAATGGATCTCTCCTCAGTGCCGCAACACCTACAAGCCCTCGGACTCCCTAGTCCCGTACACACCGCAAGCCCACCGGCTCGCCGAGGCCGCACCTCGTACAACAAGTTCGCACCCGAACTCGAAACAACGCGGACACACATGTCCGCCTCCTCAAAGTACAAGAAATGATCTCTTGGTGATCTAAACACTTGATCACCAATAAAAGCTCTCACTACAACACTCCTATAAGATGAATAGACAATGGTTGCTCAAGTGTTTGTGTGAGAAAAGCAAGGATTGAAACTTTGGTGAAAAACTCAAGAAATCTCTTTTACACTCTTGATAAATTCTTCCCTTTAGATTGGAAGTATTTGCCCTCTATTTTGTGGAGAAAACCCTTTAAAAAGTCTGGAAAAAACTGGCTCAAAGCTCTCCTAAAATCTTGTAGCAAAACAATGACAAGACCCCCAATTTATAGGCCAGAAAAATATAACCGTTGGGATCTGTCAGTACTGCCGGTCGACCGGCCCGGTCGACCGCCAACGGTCGGATTTCTGACCGTTGGAGCCATGGTCGACCGGTGCGGTCGACCGAACTTTCCAGAGAGCACTGCTCTCTGGAGCGGTCGACCAGCACGGTCGACCGACCACCAGTACACACAGGCGTGCACGTTTGTGCACGTCAGTCGACCGGCCCGGTCGACCGACTTCAGGTATAGTCGACTAGTTAAGTCGACTAGTCGACTTGGCTGAAGCCTGAAACAGTTTTTCTGAGATAAAAAGTTTGTCTTTTTGGCTTAAATAAAATCCCATAAAATACATAAAAATCTACAAAAATAGTTTTACCAATATACTTTGA
Source organism: Agave tequilana (assembly GCA_038442645.1). Lineage (NCBI taxonomy): Eukaryota > Viridiplantae > Streptophyta > Magnoliopsida > Asparagales > Asparagaceae > Agave > Agave tequilana. Next base: position 56,624 of record JAVJIF010016046.1, on the reverse strand, counting down.
TATACAAACATGCTTGCACAAAATCAAGGCATGTTATAAAAGATTGGACTATTTTTGTAACTTGGAAATATTTGGCCCATGATAAAAACTGTATTTTTCTAAAACAATATTTTTCAAAACATATTTTCCAAATCTTCATCAAATACAAAAACAAGATATACTTTTAAGGCATAGTGTGTATGGATATGATCCACTACACAATCATAATGAAATATCTATGTTTTTGTCATAAAGCTCTAAACTTGGTTTTGGTTAAAGGATAAGTATATGAGAAACACCAAAAATCAAATAGTATTTTGTCACAAAGAAAAATCTTTTCTAAACTAAAAAAATCTTTTATGAAAACAATTCTATCAAGAGTGTGTGTGTGATATAATACTTGAGCAATCCACCAACTATCTATCCTTTACATTTTTAACTAAAACAAAAACAAAATCTTATACCTAGACACAAGTCTTCATCTTCTTGAAGTCTTCACTTGAAGGCTTCTCATCTTCTTGACTTGGTCCAAGCTTGGTCCAAAAGCTCCTTGGATTACACCGTGCTAGCTCCAAATCTTTATATTTTATCCTTTGTTGAGCTATGCACCTACTAAGATCTTGATAATGAATCTGTCACTAATTAAACACAAGATCATTAGTAAATATAACTTCATGAGTTGATCATCATCAAAACTAGGGTGATAGGCCTTTGGGCCAACAATCTCCCCCTTTTTGATGATGACAAAACTCATGAGGTTATATATGCATGGATTAAAGTAAAGCTTCAAAGAAGCTCCCCCTTAACTCATGCATACAAAATAAATAATAGATATGGCAATGAGGCACATGAATATGTATGCAAGTATGGAGATAAAACATGCAACAAGCATAAATCAATATCTTTTTCTCCTATTTGCAATACAAAAACATATATGCATAAATAATAAGGAAGACAAATACTACTCCCCCTTAAGCAATGAAAACATGCATATATACTCAAATACTTCTCCCCCTTTTTGTCAATCATCAACAAAGGGTTCAAAGTAAAATCAAATCAAACAAATTTTTCTCCCCTTTTTGTCAAAAACAAAAAGATCAAGAAGGGGTAATACAAATCAATCAATAAAGATTTATATGCGATATACATTCATGAAGAGGAAGACGCTAAGTTAGCTTCCCTACACATATGCATTACATAAAGAAGGGATGACAAGCCCTAACTCACATAACACATATTATGTAATGCATAAGAGGAGATGTGAAGCTCCCCCTACACACGTATATCATATAAAGAAGAGTTGTCAAGCTCCTCAATTTATAATATACTCAACATGAATCCATATGTAAGAGAGATGTTAAGCTCTCCTTGCATATAGGAAATACAAATCAAACATTTTGAATTTTTCTTTAAAATTTTTGAACTTACTTAATAAAACACATTTTGAGATATCAAATCAACATATATTTTTTATTTTGATATCAATAGTAAACATATGAAAATTTTTTTATTTTCATCATAAACTTTGTGCTTTTAAAAATGTGAGCCAATTGTGAGTTAAGCACATGGAAATCATATATATGTATGAGAAATGAGTATACCAAGTGAAATTGAAACATACATATATATAAGAAACAAAATATGAGTATATACAAAATAAGTTCATATTGATACCAATTGAAACGATTCAATGATACCAATTGACATAACAATAAAATCAAGTGTATATCTCATAACCTACCACCCTTCATATGCACAAGGTAAAAGATTTTCAATGAAGCATAAAAGGCATAATCGCCCATCCATCCTCCCATAAATGGTAGGGATTTTCAAAAATAGATTTGAAAATAAGCTTAGTTTGAAAAACTCTACCAAATGAAGAATTTGCACTAGAAAAATGTTTTTCATGAAACACAAGTAAATCACATGGCACTAAAAACACTCTAATATCCATGAAATCCATAGAATTTTCAAAAGAGGTGAGTGCACTAGTGTTAAGTGGAACATGGTATCATGAAAATGTCAATAAAGCTCAATATTTCTTTAAATAAGAAAACATGAAAATCATCACAAATTTTTTATTAAGAAATATATATTTCAAGATATATGTATGTTTTGACAACACAATAAGTATACATACATATCTCTTAAACACAATTGAGTCCATATAAATAGATTTGCATTAAAGGCAAATGACTCAAGAGGTATACATGTATATCTTAAAGTTTGGCAAAATACACATATACATGAAATGAAAAACACATGATCATAAATCAAATCCAAAAAGTGGGAATACAAGTTTAAAGATGTATGTATCATCAAAACCAAGCAATACAAGCACATTTCATGGGTTCAAATAAGCGTTCAAGCACAAATATAAATAGATTTATTTGTGGCCCACGACATGTACAAGTATAAATCCTAGTGTTGACAAAAACTAACATATAAACTAATATTCAAATCATGAAGTATCAAATTTTGAGAAAAATAGAATCATGTGTCAATCTCAAAAATTATTTGAAGAATAAATAACTAGTATAAATTGTTTTTGAAAAAACTAGTTAAAGATCCTTCAAATATATCAAATCTTATGTTTTTCATAAACATAACTAGATGCATAAAAATTTAAGCACTCATGATCAATAAAGCTCAAAAATGATTTTAACAAAAGTGTGAGTGTTAAACGATCATGTAACTAGTATTTTTATGAAAATAGTCAAAGAAGCTCAAAGAGATCATATTTTTAACAAAAAAACGAAAAATAATTTTTTTTAATCAAAACACTAATCTTCATGGTATATGTATGATTAATCTAAATCTAATAATACACATACATATCCAAATCTAAAAGAGTCTATTAATGATGTTTGCATGAAAGCAAGAGACTCACGGGTATACATGTATATTTATTAGATTTGAATTAAAAATACATATACATGAAGTAAAGCATAAGAAATTGGCAAAGCATGTATAAATGAGAATCATCAAAACTAGTCTATACATATGCATATAGTGGGTACAAATGAGCATGAAGTTCAATCATATATGAATCAATTGTAATTCACTTATTTGTACATGTATAATACAAGTTTTGATAAAATCTTCATTTAACCATGTAAATACCACATGAAGCACACAAAAATATGAACATGCTATATGATATATGAAATTAAAAGCATGTGCATAAAAGTAGGAGTTTAGAAATTGTTACCAACTCCAAAGCTCCAAATATGGTGGTCTTTCCACCAAAGCTCCTTGATAGCGATACATCCAAAAGTATGTCCATCAAGTCTATTGCATCCACTATCAAGGCACCAATCCTCTCACGTCTTGTGAGAGCCCTCACCTACATCACAAGCAAATGGTGGGGGTTTTGGTACCCATATTTTCTTGTAGGGTCCACGGGGGTTAGCTTTGTTGTAAGGAACCCAAAATCTTTTATTCTTAGCAAAATTAAAATGATCTAATCTATCATAACAATATTTTGCTAAATGGCCTTTGCGACCACAATGTGTACATACGTACACCTTAGTATGCTTATGTGTATGTGTATGATCGTGACGTGCAACATAAGCATATGCATGATGATGTTGTGCATGAATGTGTGGAGTTTGTTTCTTTGAAAACAAGGACTCCAATTTCTTATGATTAAATGCACAATTGCTCAAAGTTGAGCTCAAACAATTAATCCTATTTTTCAAAACATTTACTTCATTTTGATCAATAGAAGTGGTGGCATGTAAAGCATGATCAAAAGTCTTTTTCTTCTTAGAAACTTTTTCTTGTTCTTTTTCTTTTTCAAAAATTTTTCCTTTCAAACAAGAATTTTCTTGAAAAACAATTTCCTTTTGTTTTTCCACCAAAGCAATTTTATCTTTCAAAATCATATTTCCTTCACATAAATCATTCAATTTAGACATCAAGGAAATATTCTCATTTTTCAAAGTTTCATTTTCTTTTTCTAAACATGCCATTTTATTTTCTAATGAATCTTTTTCATTAAGCATGGCATCAAAATTCTTTTTCAAATTTTTGTTATCTTTTTCTAAACATGCAATGTTAGATTTAAAAGAGTCTTGTTCTACATGCATGCAAGCAATATTCCTTTTCAAATTTTTATTTTCTTTCTTAAGCATGTCATATTTTTCAAGAATAGTTTGACAAAATGAAGTGAGCTCATCATATGACATGTCCTCATCATCGGATTCGGAGTTTACCTCAAGGGGGTTATCCCTTGGACCATGTAGCACACGTTGGAGGTGTTGCTTCCAACGTCCGAATCGCTCCCCGCATAGTATTGTTCATTTTCACCGAGGGAGATGAGGGTATTCCACACTACAAAAGCCGAATCAAAGTTAGAAACTCTAGATAAATAAACATCATCTAGGGTAGACTTTAAAGCATGAAGGGCTTTTGCATTAACCTCAAAATTCTTACCATCTAAAGAATATGCATTATTAGTAGTGGCAAGATATACATGAATTCCTAAGGACTTGAGGTACAATGACATCTTAACCTTCCAAATTTGGATGTTAAGAATGTCAAAGGTGGGTGGTGACATGAAGTCCATGGGTGTGTACAAATCTTGTGATTAGCCTATAAATAAGGATCTTTTACTCTAGGTTGTTAGACCAAAATCAGAGTACCAAGCTCTGATACCAATTGTAGGTCACCTAGAGGGGGGGTGAATAGGTGATGGCTAATCTAATGGTCACTTAATGATGAATGATGCAAATAATGCGGAAGCTAAAAACAATTATGACCTAATTAAATCTTTTATACTATACACTATGTATAACACAAGAGTGTTGCCGAATTCACCGTGAAGGGCTCTGGACAAACTCATCTAGATTCCCCTTGAATGGGTTGAGGTGCCGCGTTGGCTCTCTTGGTTGAATACAGGTGTTAGTCACAATCCCAAGCAATATATCAATATGAGCACATAAGTATATCAAGCATGTAAAGATTGACAATAAAGGAATGCAAGATATAACAATAGAGATAGAGAGAGAGGAATGGCAATCGCAAACACAAGGGTATGTTTCGAGGTTCGAGCACACTTGCTCTACATCCCCGCCTTCGACACACGAAGGATTTCCACTATGCAAGATCCCAATGGATCTCTCCTCGGTGCCGCAACACCTATAAGCCCTCGGACTCCCTAGTCCTGTACACACCGCAAGCCCACCGGCTCGCCGAGGCCGCACCTCGTACAACAAGTTCGCACCCGAGCTCGAAACAACGCGGACACACACGTCCGCCTCCTTAAAGTACAAGAAATGATCTCTTGGTGATCTAAACACTTGATCACCAATAAAAAGCTCTCACTACAACACTCCTATAAGATGAATAGACAATGATTGCTCAAGTGTTTGTGTGAGAAAAGCAAGGATTGAAACTTTGGTGAAAAACTCAAGAAATCTCTTTTACACTCTTGATAAATTCTTCCCTTTAGATTGGAAGTATTTGCCTTCAATTTTGTGGAGAAAACCCTTTAAAAAGTCTGGGAAAAACTGGCTCAAAGCTCTCCTAAAATCTTGTAGCAAAACAATGACAAGACCCCCAATTTATAGGCCAGAAAAATATAGCCGTTGGGATCTGTCAGTACTGCCGGTCGACCGGCCCGGTCGACCGCCAACGGTCGGATTTCTGACCGTTGGAGCCACGGTCGACCGGTGCGGTCGACCGAACTTTCCAGAGAGCCTGCTCTCTGGAGCGGTCGACCGGCACGGTCGACCGACCACTAGTACACACAAGCGTGCACGTTTGTGCACGTCGGTCGACCGGCCCGGTCGACCGACTTCAGGTATAGTCGACTAGTTAAGTCGACTAGTCGACTTGGCTGAAGCCTGAAACAGTTTTTCTGAGATAAAAAGTTTGTCTTTTGGCTTAAATAAAATCCCATAAAATACATAAAAATCTACAAAAATAGTTTTACCAATATACTTTGATATACAAACATGCTTGCACAAAATCAAGGCATGTTATAAAAGATTGGACTATTTTGGTAACTTGGAAATATTTGGCCCATGATAAAAACTGTATTTTTCTAAAACAATATTTTCCAAAACATATTTTCCAAATCTTCATCAAATACAAAAACAAGATATACTTTTAAGGCATAGTGTGTATGGATATGATCCACTACACAATCATAATGAAATATCTATGTTTTTGTCATAAAGCTCTAAACTTGGTTTTGGTTAAAGGATAAGTATATGAGAAACACCAAAAACCAAATAGTATTTTGTCACAAAGAAAAATCTTTTCTAAACTAAAAAATCTTTTATGAAAACAATTCTATCAAGAGTGTGTGTGTGATATAATACTTGAGCAATCCACCAACTATCTATCCTTTACATTTTTAACTAAAACAAAAATAAAATCTTATACCTAGACACAAGTCTTCATCTTCTTGAAGTCTTCACTTGAAGGCTTCTCATCTTCTTGACTTGGTCCAAGCTTGATCCAAAAGCTCCTTGGATCACACCGTGCTACCTTCAAATCTTGACATTTTATCCTTTGTTGAGCTATGCACCTACTAAGATCTTGATAATGAATCTGTCACTAATTAAACATAAGATCATTAGTAAATATAACTTCATGAGTTGATCATCATCAAAACTAGGGTGATAGGCCTTTGGGCCAACACCGGATTGGTCTTATCTGATCAATACACGACCCAGTCATATTGTCAATCACCTGACAAACACTATGAACAAGATTGAAATAATCATCACTACTCTTCACAGAGTCAATAGGGATACAACTCCCCCGAGTCATATTGTCAATCACCTTACCAACATCCTACTTCGTATACTCCTTCCCCCGAACAACCATTAGAAAAATCAATTGACTGGGAAAAGAGGATGGAAGCCTTAGACGAGCTTGAGCGATGAATTCAAATTTTAGAAGACTCAAAATACTGTCAAAATTTTCAAATCACAGATCCTTACTCTATTTTTCTAGAAGAAATGCTGACTTAGAAAAGAGTATGGAATCCATGATTCAATTTTAAAGTGATCCACTCGATATGATAGAAGCAAGACATAGTAGATTGAAAAACATGAGTAGGAATAAGGAAACTCTCCCTACCCAATCTTTGACTATTCCCGACACTTCTAGCCATATTGATGAAAACCAAGGATCATGGTATCTTGAAGACTTTGACCAAGATTCAATTTCACCACAAAATCTTGAACTTGACCAATATCAAATCATTGACGAATTGGTAAGTTTTCATTTTAATGAGATTGAACTTGATTATGAACGTGAACCCGATCCCCAACTTTGTGATTCAATTTCCATCTTCGAATTTATGTTGACTCCGGTATTCTTACCCAATTTGGACCAAATTTCTAAGCCAACATTTATTCCCATACCCATAGATCTAGAAATTGAATCACCAATTTTGGATAGTCACATTCCATTGATGGGAAAAGAATGTGAATTTCAATTCTTAAATTTGGACTCAATTCTTGAACCAAAACTAACTCTCGAACCTAAAGTTAATTTTTTCGAGTTAGTTGGTTCCTGAACCTATCATTCTTGAGCCAAGTCAACCATTCCACCAAGTCACAATCTTTTGTTGGACATAGGTATAGACCATAATGACTCCGTGATGATTTTTCCAGACTGGTCATGTAAAGGGAATAAGTTTCATGATAAAATCTTTCATGATTCTATTCATATTGGGGACTGTAAATGTGTAAATAGAAAAGAGGTCAATAAAGGTAGGTTCCGTGAACCATCACATTATCTTGATTGGGTAGCAATGCTTGACCCAATCAGACCACCACCGGAACCACCACCTTAAGGTAATATTTTCCTTCCCTTTCTTCTTTCTCATGAATCTATGCATTCATTCATACATTGAGGATAATACATGAGATAGGTATGGGGGAGGGTTCTAATATAACTTAGGTTTTTCTTTTATTAATAAAAAAATTATTATTAATATTTTCTTTACTTTTAAAAACTTTTTGAAAATAGAAACAATATTTTGACATATTTTTTGTAAGAAATTAAGTCAATTTTAAGGAATAGAAGAATCATAATTAGGATTTCTTATACTTGGTCAAAATAAGATTATTTGTTTGATTTTCAAGGTTAGGAAGAAAATTTGAAAAAATAATTTAGTCTTAATTTTTACCTTGATAATATATGCATGCTTTATACACTTACACAGTTAGGGTTCAAAAACAAAAATTCTTATGCCTTATTAAAAAGAAAAAAAATAAATATATAAAAAACTTCTGATTAATCTGGATATTTGTGCCTTATAAAGCATAAGTATTCACGCCTAAAAGCGGTTCATATAATAAAATCCTTAGTTTTGTGCCCTTATTTGCTCGAGTTCTTAAGTCCTTAGGGTGTTTTCTCACCCGGTACCCTAAGACCGTTTGGTTTGAGAGTCACCGATTAAAGGCTTGTTACATTGGCAGATTAGAAAGTCTAATAGTACTAAGGAATAATATCACTATATATATATAATAATAATAATAAGGCATAAGAGTTGGAGTTAAAGAACCCCGAGTCAAAATTTCACGGTCACAAAGGTGCATATAACTTAGGGTAAAATAATAGAATAAATGAGAAATACAGTTTGACTCCTTACCTTACTTGATAACAAGTTTTTGAATAGGGATTAAGTTTAGGAATGAAAAATTCGATTTTCCTATAACTTATAGATTACTTGAACTCTTACAATAATAATTCAAATATTTTTCTCTTTCAAAATGGTTTTCAAACTATTAACACTTTGTTTATCTTTCTTTATGAATTTTGTGGGTGTAATCCACTGAAAACCCTCACGAGACAAAACTTGTCCTCTAGGGGGAATCTAGAGGTTTAACGGCTTGTTGCACATGCTCAGTGCAATCGCATGACCTATGAAAGTGGCCTAATAATCTTTAGCTTGTTTTATTATTTTGCTCGAGGATGAGCAAAAGATAGGTATAGGGGTGTGATCAGTCGCTGATACTGCATATTTGTTATCACATTCTCATATTTATTATATAATAAATTCTGCTTTTTATCCTATTTATTATCTAATTTAAATGCAGGCCCATTACTAAAGGAGAGTGAAGAGAAACGAGCCCAAAAGCCCATCAAAATTCTGATTTAATTCAGAATTAATTCAAATCAAAGATCAGGACAAATCAGGGCAAATCAGAGAAGATAAAACTAGTTGAATAAGCAGTTAAAATAAGATCTTCACAAATCAATTGGTTAAAGCTGAAGATCAAAGATAGTCAAATCCAGGACCTAAAACTACAAATCCAGTAAAAGATAAAAGGAGATCGAGAAACCTCTGAGCTGTACTCCCTGGGTGTGCGAAAATGAGGCCAAAGCCGCGTTTTCTGGCCTCATTTTCGTGGCTTTGTTAAAGTAGTTGGGGGAGCGTTTGCCCCTTATCTTCATATGCTCTCTCCCGTTTAGTTTTTGCCTATAAATACTGGGTTTTCAGAGACTACAAGGAACGATCAAGCAGAGAGCAGAGTTAGGTTATTTTGTAGATTGTAACTTAGGTTTTTTATTTTCTTTCATGTAATTTTTGTTTTATTTATGTAACTGAGATGAGAGGAGAGTTTTGATTGCACACATTTATTACATTATTCTTTATTACTTATCCACATTTATCATGTAATAAATCTGCTAAATTCCTTATCTTAAATGTCTATTTTGCGAAAGATAATCATGAGAAGAAAGAGGATAAAATCGAATAAATATCAGTTAAATTCAGATTTAACTAGATCTATTTGGTTAGAGGAGGATGATCCCAAATCCAGTTAGTTAAATTAAGTTTTTAGTGAATCAAGTGGTTAAAGTTAAAGATTAACCGAGTATAACATTAAATACAGAGTCCAAGTCCAGAGGGATAAATGGATAGAGAGAAGATCAATGGATGAGATGAAGCAATTTTAACTCGAATTCTGGCTGGATACATTTTAGTATTTGAATCATAAATTTCTCTACCAAACTCAAATTTGATGATTCAAGATGATGCAGAAAAAGGACTTAAAGGGCTACAACTCTTGAGTTGATCACTATTTCTAATTTTGTCATTTAATAAGTTATTTTAGCAATAAATACGCCAATAAGCTGCAGATCAGAACTGAATATCCACATCAATTTAAGTTTGGAGATAAAGAGAGAATTCAAATTCAGAAATAGCCAGCTTCCCTTATCTTCATACTCCTCTACCCTCTGCATTTCTCCTATAAATACCTTCAATCTCAAAGGCGAAAAGGAACGACCAAGCAGAGAGTAGAATTTAGGCTAATTTGTAATTTGTAACTAAGGTTTTTTATTTTCTTTCATGTAATTTTTATTTTCTTTATGTAACTGAGAGGAGATGATATTTTCATGGAGGAATGAGAGCAAGCTTGTATTGAAGGTGATACCGGTGTAAGTGATCTTTTCTTCTATTATTATTTGAATCGAATCGAAGTTTCTTCTTCTTCTTTACTCTTATTTTCGTTTACTTTCCTCTTCTGTGTTTGTGGATCCAAATAAAATCGATAGCCTCGAAGTTGCCTTACCCTTGCAAGTGTTGTTGATGGCTTATGGTGATGGATATCCATTTCTATGGTAGTGTAGCTTGCCCCTTCAAATCAAGTGTAATACGGGAATGGCCAAGTCCTATTTGTCATACTTCGCTCGCCTTCAAGTAAAGGTACATCATCGATACAGGTCAAAGGTATGCAGACGCCGAAGAGGTAAGTAACTTTTTTAGGTTTTAATTTTTTTCTTTTAATTTTAGTGTAAATTACTAACACCACAATCTTCCAAATTTATTTCAATCTTTTTCAATTTCTTTGTACATATCCACTTTCATTTTCTCCACCTTCTCTATCTAGCACTTTCTTTCTGACTTAACTGTAACTCCATTCTTCTCTTTTCTTTTAAAGAACTAAAAGAAGAACTTTAACCATTTTTGAGCATAAAAGAGAACTTACTAAAAAGCTTCCATCGCTAGTCCCTCCTTGTGGATCACGACCCTCATAGCCACTTGCTATAGCGGAGAAATTGAGCACCTTACACTACTGTATTAAAAGTTCTAAAATTTTTTATTCTTATGTGCAGGTAAAACCTCAACCAAGTTTCATGGAGAAATGAGAGCAATCTTGTACTGAAGGTGACACTGGTGTAAGTAATTCTTTTCTTTCATTGTTATTTGAACCAAATCAAGGTTTTTTTTTTCTTTTTTACTCTTGTTTTCGTTTGCTTTCCTCTGCTGTGTTTGTGAATCCAAAATGACTCTGATAACCTCGAAGTTGTCTTGCTCTTGCAAGTGCCGTTGATGGCTTATGGTGATGGATAGCTATTCCTATGCTATTGTAGCTTGCCCCTTTATTTCGTAGTATAAATCGGGAATGGGGAAGATCCTATTTGTCATACTTCGCTCGCCTTCAAGCAAAGGTATATCGTCGATACGGGTCAAAGGTAAGCAGGCACCAAAGAGGTATGTAAGTTTTTCTTTTAGGTTTTCTTTCTTTTCTTTTAACTTTTAGTTTAGATCACCATCAACTCTCAACTCTATTCACTCTTTTTAATCTCTTTGTATAAATCCAATTTCTAATTTCTCCACCTTCTCAATCTGTCACTTTCTTCTTAACCTAATTATAACTTATTTTTCTTTTTCCTCACAAAAACTAAAAGAAGAACTCTAACCATTTTTTGTAACTTAAAAGAGAACTTGCAAAAAAGTTTCCATCGCTAGTCCCTCCGTGTGGATCACGACCCGCATAGCCGCTTGCTATTGCAGTAGCATTGAGTATTTGCACTCTTTATTCTTAAGTTCTAAAATTCTATATTTTTATGTGCAGGTCCAACTCAATCACATGATTAGTGAGAGTATTTAGTAGTTAGCCTAGCCATGAGTTTTCTTCCTTTTGATTTTCTTTTTAGAACCATTTTTCAACTCACAACACTATGTTTTTATCTTTGTTTTATTATCTTCTTCTCTTCCTTCTTCTTGTTCTCTTTGCTTTTCCTTTTGATTCTTTTGAATCAAAGAAGAACTCATTAACATACTCGTAACATAACAGTTAATACTTCTATCGCCTCCCGTCTCTGTGGATTCGACCCGTATATCCACTTTACTATCACGATAGTATTGAAGAAGCTAAATAACCAAAACACTCTAAATTTCTAAATACATATTTCAGTGCACGGTTCACCTCCAATCAAATTTTGGCGCCGTTGCTGGGGATTGGGAACGATTTTGTTTACGTTTTTGTTAACATTTCTTCTTTGTTTATATGTGCAAATTAAGTTTTTTAGGAAATTGCTACTGCTTAATACTCTAACCCTCTATAGCTCTCTACTCAAGAAAGCAGGGGCTCAACTGCCCCTACTAGGCCTGCATTCGCGGCTAAAGCCGTGTAAATGCGGTAAGGAAGTGGCCAAAAAGCCCCAAAGTTTTTCTGAGCTTCAGAATTGCAATCTAAAGTTTACTTCTGCTAATATTTTCCTGTAATGTTTGCCTGTGCACTGTAAAAAAAGTACAAAATAAGTAATTGGATGTGTTAAAAAACAGTTTAGACATTTGCATTGTAGGCACGTGTCAATCTTAATTCCATGTTACTGTATTTTGTTTAGTTGTTGAGTGCTGGAGTGAGGTGTACATATTACATTGCATATAGTTTAAGACGAACATTTGGGTGACTTACTCGGTTTGATTATTTATTCTCTTCTATATTGCACACTTGCACGAATCGCATTTAAGGGCAAAATTCCATGATAACATAAGGTGGGAAAGTCATTACCCTTTCTTAGCCCAAAAACTACCTCCCCACTCACATAACCCAAACCTAAATAAAACTTGCTAGACGTTGGCCCTAAGAACATCTCAGACTTATTAAGATATTTACCTTGGGAGGAAGTTGTTAGTATCGAACTCTTGTCAAACCAGTGTCTAAGGATTTGGAATTAAGAGGCAACGCCTCAAATATTCAGTGATTGGCATAATTAAGGGTCATTGCTCACGCACGAATACCTCCCACTGAATTTTGCCCTTACCTGACCGAGTAGCTAATGGTCAGATACTGTAATATCTCTCTACTGGACAGTCAATCAGTTAGGAGTCGTCTAAATCTAGGTAAGCCCTAGCATTGGCTTGTTTGATTTTTTCTTTCTTTTATTTGTTTGTTTGTTTTTCCTTTTTGCTTGTGTTTGTTATGAAATGGATTTCAACCAAAAAAAATTCAATCCTAATATAAATTCATTTTTCATCCTGACCTCATTGGATTCGGATAACTCTAACACGACTTTGTATAACATGACCCAATAATACATCGGATTGGATTTATCTGACTCAATATAAACTATACCCCTAATCTTATGAGCAAAATTTTTAAAATAATCTCAACTCTTCACAAAGTCAATAGGGATTCACCTCCCTTGAGTAAAATTTTCAATCACCTTATCTGTAATCATTCCCAATTTTATTTCATATACTTCTTTTTTAGAGAAACCAATTGAAGAATAATCAGAGTTAGAAAAGAGTTTAGAAGCCTTACATGAGTCCGAGTGACAAATTCAAAATATTTTGGACTCACAATTTTTACCCAATTTTCAAGATTCATATTCACCTTTTTTAGTCCCACCTCCCCAAGAAGAAAAATTTGATTTGAAAAAGAGTATAGAAATCTTGCTTGAGTCTGAACAACAAATTCAACATCTAATGGACTCACAATATCAAAGTTTTCAAAATCAACCTTCCTACTCACCTTTTCAAAAAGAACCAAATGACTTAGAAATGAGTATGGAAGATATAATTCAGACCCAAAATTTTGTTCCTCAGTCCATCAAAACTTAGAAGCACAAATGAGTCAATTGGTCAACATCTATAGGAATGAGGGAACTCTCTTATCAATTTTTGACCAATCCTGATATCTTTAACCCTACCAATACGACACAAGAATCATATTGTTTTGGAAATCAATATTCAATTTCATCACACTCATTTGAACTTGACTAAAATCAAAATTTTGAGAACGACATAAACACTTTGGCAAGTTATCCATTTCGTGATATTGAATTTGAACATGAACATGAAATCCTCAATTTGGCGATTCACCTCCACTTTTTGACTCAATGTTGACTCCGATATTTTTAATTACATTTTTGAGTCAATATTGAATCTTGGCCCGTACATCGTGAAATTGAATCACCAATTTTTCAAAATCACATTCCGTTGATGGGGCAAGTGTGTGAACCTTAATTTATTGGTTTAGATCCAAATTTTGTACCAATTTTGACTCCCAAACTTTTACTTAATTTCAGTCAATTTTTCACATCGATATTCGTTCTGCACCTTTTAAGCCCAAATCAACCATCTTCCATAATCAACTCAGTTTTCGGATAAAGGTGTAGAACAAAATGACTGATTAGTCTCTAATTTTGCATAATTTCTATCACATTCTCATATTTATTTGATGTAAAATTCTGCTAATAAAATTTTGCTTGCTTAATCCTAGGTCCATGGTGTGCAAATGAAGAAGAAGACCCTAAACCACTATTTAATGGGTGATTAAAGGCCTGCCAAGTAGCAATTGACTTTAGAGTGAAGATTTTGTCAGTCTAGAGCATCAAATCCAGAAACCAAAAGATCCACCTGACAGGGGACAGATAGGACGTCGCACTGACCGAAGCCAGGCGCGCGCCGCCCTTGCATGGCCGCGAAAACGCGGCCTGGGCCGCGTTTTCGCGGCCATGTGGGCGCGCGCGCGCCTGGGCTTTGGGCCAGGGGTTGCCCCCTGGCCCCCCTTTTCCCTGGTGCCTATAAATACCCCCTAGGGGCTTCAGTTGGGAGATATCCCGAGAAAAGAGTTGTATTTGTTACTTTGTTGTTAGGAATTGTAGTTGTTGTTTCTTTCTTCTTCTAGTTTTAGCCTTAGCCATTAGAGTGAAATAGAGAGTGTGTGTAAGTGTTGTATTTGAAGGTGACAAGCTAATACAAATAACTACTTCTCTTTCTTCTTTTCATTTACTTGTCTTTGCCATTTACTTTTACTTCCTTGTTGTAGTGTAACTTCCTTTCTCTTCACTTCTTTTCTTTTACTTTCTTGTAGTGTAACTCCTTTTCACTTTACCCTTTTTCTTTTGTTGTTTCTTTTACTACCATGTCTAACTGACTTCTCCATAGCATGGCTAACTACTAACCTGCTAATCTCTAACACTTGATCGATAAACCCAAATGAGTCAATAGTGTCAAACAAGCCTTGTACAAACGAGAGCTATGACATCTTAAGACGAGGGTTCAAACTCTAACTTACCTACAAGTATTAACTTTCTTATAGTTCATGCTTAATGGGTTTTTGATGATCTATGCGTTGTGTGCTTTACTTGTTGATGTAAGTTAGAGATTTTTCTTTTAACTTTGCCAATACTATTAGTGCACTTGTGTCTTCCCTTATTCTCGCCTTCTATTGGATCTTGATAAGGGAATGTCCAAGTTTTTACCGTGTAAAGCTAAGTTAAAGGAAGGACTTTCATTCGTTCCCAACGTGAATAGTTCCTTAAAGATTTTACTTGCCTATGATCCATCGTGGGGCTACATCTTCAAGAAGTTAGGGATTAGTGGAAACACTTAGTAGAAAGTTGGCCATGCGTTTTTCCCATTAAGAAAAATCTAACTTTACAAATCACCAAATCATTTTCAAGCAATTCTTGAAACCAACTTGTTTTCATTTTCCAATTCCTTATTTAAAACAAAGCACTTTCTCTTTTCTTGAACTTAGAAGCCGCATCAAGCTTCATCGCTCTCCCTTCTTGTGGGTACGACCCGTATAGCCACTTCACTACTACGGAACAATCGCAAAAACAGTAACATTGACCCACACTCTTTTTACTCATTCTTGTGCTTGCTTTTTGCCGATCAATGACTCAGAGATTATTTCTCAAAATTGAAAATTTGATGTGCATAATTTTCTAAATAAAATCATACACGTATACAATGAATTACTGGATTATATTAGGAAAGAGATCACCGGTAGGTTCCTATAAACTCTACATTCTTTGAATTCAGTCGCATTTCATGCACCAGACCTCCAGTGGAACCACCAACCAAAGTCAATTTTTCTTCCCTCTTTATTTTCATGCACATATACATTCATGATATATTGAGGATAATGCATGAGATAAGTGTAGGGGAGGGTTTACTAACGTAGAGTTTAGAATTTCGTTCTTTTTCCTTTCTTTTAGGATATTTTAGAATTTTCTCTTTTGTACAGGATTTTTTTTCCTTTCTTAACAAAATTTTTGAAAAAAAAGAAAAAAAATTTGATCTATTTTTAAGAAAATTAGATTGATCTTAGAAACTAGGGAAGCCTTATTTATGATTTTTAATTTGAATCAAAAAGGGGTATTATTGAATTTTTAAGTTAAGAAAGAAGGACTAGAAATTTTGATCTTGAATTTTTTTGCCTTAGAGATATATGCATTTATACATTGAGGGATTAAAACAAAGACTTAAATACCCTTATAAAAATATATATTATAAAAAATACTTGGCCACTAATTAAGCTGATTAATTGCGCCTTAGGAAGTATGATTGGTCACGCCTAACAGTGGTCAAAATAAATAAACCCTTTAGTTTTGTGGCCTTGTTTACTCGAGTCCTTAAACTCGAGGGATATTTTCTCATTTGGTGCCCTAAGTGGTGGTCCCGAGATGATACCAATTATAGGATCTAAAATATACATCAACACTCAAACAAATATATTAGCGTTAAATATAAATAAACTTGCAAGTAAGGAAATTAAATCTCAGAAAAGAAAGCAAACGAAAATACAAGAGATTTATCCTAGTTCAGTCCTCTTGACCTACATCCAGTCCCAAAGCCACCCGCTTGAGATTTTCCTTTAACCTTTGATTTTGTACACCCAAAATCAACACCTTGTATACCACTTGACAAATTCCCTTTGCCAAATGTATACAACTCTTCTTACAAACTAAGAAGACCACAACACCTTATACAATCTCTCTTCAACCCGAAGACGCTCTTGTACAATCCTTTTCTTTGAGTGAATACAAACAATCCTATAAGCCTTGAATCTGTATGTGATCATGAACAAGGGCTCTTATAGGTGGACTCTCAGGAATCTTCACTATGGAGTAGGAATTTGAGTAAAGAAATGAAAGTGAAAACAGTTTTCTGAAAAATAGATTTTTGAACAGAGTTTTTGGGCAGAAAACTTGTATTGTGAATTGGTGTGTTTAGCCTAGGACAACATCCTTATTTATAGGTAAAATCTATAGTCAGTTAGGGTAGTTATCGACTTGAATTTGAATATTAAAACGTTAGATAAAATACCAGAATTCAATAACTATACAACAGTTACAAACTGCTATAAGTCGACTAGAGGTTGGGGGTTAGTCGACTAAGGTATTGATTTTTGCCTATATTAGTCGACTAATAAAGGTACCAAGTCGACTAGGGCATGACTGAAACAAATGACATGTTTCTGGAAACTGAATTTAGTCGACCAGAAGAAAGTATAAGTCGACTAGGACATATATTAGTCGACTATAAAGATTGGTAAGTCGACTAATAGTGCATACATGTCAGAAACAGAGAGTTGGTATCTTTTTAGGACAAAGGATAGTCGACTACATAAAATATCAAGTCGACTATACAATGTATAAGTCGACTAATAAAGGGTATAAGTCGACTAATAGGGCTTATGATGTGTGTGTGTGTGTGTGTGTGTGTTCAAGGCTTTTAACATTCTAATAAACATTATAATACACATCCATAGCCATTGTCCTTGAGATGTCTTGAGCATGTAGAAGCATGTAGAACTCTTGTATAAGCTTGTGAAATTGAGCTCCAATGAAATGGCTTCACAAATGTATCATCAAAATTAAGTTCCAACACTAAGATCATCTAGTCTGGGAATCATCGGTTAAAAGCTCGCTACCTGGGTAGACTAGAAAGCCTAATGAACAAAGAAAACATATAAATAAAATAAATAAATAGTATCATAGTCCAAGTTAAATCTCAAAAATATACAAGTCCATATTATCTAGGTATGAAAGATCAAATAATCAATTTAATCTAGATTTCTTTACCTCTATTGATAACAAGTCCTTGCATGGAGACTCAAATTAGGGATGAATAGTTTCCGTTAACTTAAGTCCGTAGATCACTTATTTTTGCAAAAATATTTTGAAAATTTTCTCTCTTTCAAAATGTGTTTTCAAAAATACTAACATTTGTTTTTTTCCTTTATGGATTTTGTGGGTGTAATCCACTGAAAATCCTCAGGAGACTATAACTCCTCCTCTAGGAAAAACCTAGAGGTTTAAAGACTTATTGCACACGCTCAGTGCAGTGGCGTCACCTATGAAAGTGGTGTAATAAAAGTATTAATTTAGTTTTTAGTTTTCTTGTTTTGCTTGGGACAAGTAAAAGAAAAGTGTGGGGGTGTGATTGTCATCAATTCTGCATTTTATCATTGCATTTTCTGTCGATTTATGAATAAAACACTGCCATTTATCCGTATTTTGATCTCTTATATGCAGATTACAAAGGATAGGGAAAAGTTAGAATAAGAGCCTAATTAAACCTATTTTTGTGTAATTAATCCACAATTCTTGGAGATCAAGACAAATAAATTCTAGAAGAATACAATGAATCCCCGAACTGAAGCTGCATGTAGAGAAATACGGATCCAAAATACACCAAATCAAATATATACAGAAGTCTCTCGAAGTAAGACGAAGAAGTGGTCAAAAGATCAGGGCCAACGACCCTGATTAAGCCGTACAAACGCGGATATGGCCGCGTTAATGTGGCTAGATCAGGGCCATTGGCCCTGATCTTCAACACGTGGCATCACCCAACTAGTCCCTAGCCTCCAGTGCCTAAAAATACTCCATGTATGAGCCAGAATTCAGGAGAGGAGAACAGTAGCTAGGGTTTCTTCTTCTTAAGATTAGTTTAGGATTTTCTTTCTTCTTTACTTGTATTTTCTATTTCTTTATAGATTTAAGGTTAGTTAAGGAGAGAGACTCATGAGAAAAATAGAGAGTCTTTTGTAATAGAGAGTGACAATCTATGAAAAGTTTCTCATTTCTCTCATAGTTCTTCTTTTCAAATTAATCTCTAGATATTTAGCTAGTTTTCTTTCATGGCTATCTAACTACTAACCCACTAACAATCTAACTCTTGATTGATAACTCACATGAAT
Source organism: Agave tequilana (assembly GCA_038442645.1). Classification (NCBI taxonomy): domain Eukaryota; kingdom Viridiplantae; phylum Streptophyta; class Magnoliopsida; order Asparagales; family Asparagaceae; genus Agave; species Agave tequilana. The sequence continues at coordinate 37,443 of JAVJIF010016046.1, read as the reverse complement.
CTCATAGCATCATACAAGGCCTTTTTCTTACAAGACCCATTGAGGGCTTATGACGATGGGTTCTAACTCCTAATTTGCTAACAAGCTAGCTTGCACTACTTACTTTATTTCATGTTTGCTTTCTAGTAATTTTGATGATTTAATTATATTATTCACCTTATTAATTAAGTTTTAATGTGGAGAACAATCTTATGGATCATGCTTTGAAAAGCTCTTAAAGAAAAGTCTTGTGATGGCCAAGAATCCAATGTGAGGCAACTATTACTCTAAGAGGTTAGCATAGTTAGTGAGAGCATTTAGTAGTTAGTCTAGCCATGATTTTTCTTCCCTTTTGATTTCCTTTTTAAAACCATTTTTCAACTCACAACACTAAGTTTTTATCTTTGTTTTCATCTTCTTCTTTTCTTCTTTCTTGTTGTTCTTTTCCTTTTCCTTTTATTCTTTCGAATCAAAGAAGAACTCGTTAACATAGTCATGACATGATCATTAATGCTTCTATCGCCTCTCGTCCCTGTGGATTCGACCTGTGTAGCCACTTTACTATTATGATAGTGTCGAGGAAGCCAAAGCACCGTAACACTTAAACTCTGAATTTTTAAATATACATTTCAGTGCACGATTCACCTCCAATTAGTGGTGGCTACTCCTCTTGGCTTCTTGATGAGTGGCATATTGTATGAGGAAGGCCTCGATAAGCTCCGAGAAGTTGTGGAAAGAGTAAGGTGGTAGATAATAGAACCTCTCCGATGTCGCGCCTTTCAGACTTGAAGGAAAGGTAAGGCACATTACCGGGTCACTACGGGAGGGGAGCATCATCTTGTCTTGAAAATGTCAGATGTATTAAATTGGATCACTCGCTCCGGTGCAGTTGTCGAAAGTGGGAGTCGAGAACTTCCTTGAAAGCGCATACTCCTGGATGTCCTTGTAAAGCGAGGAGTCATGGAGGCATGCGGTTGGATCAGCTGTTGAGGCAACCCTCCATGATCCGCTTCTGGATCAGTTCATCAAGGGATGGAGATTTGGGGCCTTCCTGCTCTCGGTATAGCCTTCTATATACACGGAGTTGTTCTATAGGGCGATGACCTGAGTCTGGAGCTGCTGGTTGAGCAACTTTTGTTCTCTTTATTCGCGGAGGATGTCATCACGTTCGAGCGTCATCTGCTCCCGCTCGTTATTTGACTGCAGTTGTTATTCCTTCATCAGCTCTTTCATCTTATGGAGCATCTAAAACAGATAGTTTTTAGACTGTTGACAAGGGTGGGGGCTGGCGGGTGACTCTTGCGATGAGGCGGAGGTAGTATCCTTGACAATCGATTGATTACTGATTAGCTTGGAGGCCATGCCCCATGTAGTTACTTTGGCCTTGCCCTTGGAGATCGCGCCGCCAGTTGCGTGCTTGCGGGGGGCATTACCGATCTAGAAGAGGCTTTTTAGGAAGCTTGAAGGGGAAGAGATCTTGAGCGTAAAGACTCAGATCTTAATGAAAGCATCAAAAATATCGGGATCTACCCTTCAATTTGTAACAAGGATTAGAAGAGAGTAACAAAGACTATGCAAAGACACAAATTTTTACGTGTAAATCCAATTTGGGAAAAACCACAGGGAGGGGGAGAGAATTCATTATTTTCAGGAGAATGCAGTGAATTCAGCAAAACTAGAACTCTGATCTAATCTCTAAATACAATTGAATAATGATTTTTAGGAGGTCACTTTTCTGTAATGGAAGGAAAGTCTTAGCTTTGAGAATTTTTGGTTGTCTGTCTGTTCTCTCCTCCTGTTCTCTTCTCTCTGTGAATATATACTCGGGGAGGCTTCATAGGCAATGTGAGTCATGTGAATTTTAATAATCACATGATCTCCACGTTGCGATTCTTCTGTAATGGCTTAGGTTCTGTCCTTGATGACAGGAGTGATTTCAGCTATCTTATGTAACAGTCCATGTTGGAATATGGGTCGTTGCAATGTTTGAAATATGGGATAAGTTAGCAGCGGAATAGACTCCATAAATGTAGGCAGATATCAATAGAGTTGGTTGCAGCAGTCACCTCACTCAGGACGGAAGAACCGGTCTCAGGGTGCAATGTTCTCCGGAGGAGGAGTGTCCTCGAGGCATTATTCCCTCGGGAGGAGGAGCATCCTCGAGGCAGTTGGATGGTGCTTTATAGTGAGGTGTTCGCTTCGCTTATCTTGTCGTCTGTCTTCAGGAGGTTCAGATGAGGAGGGACACATATCCTAATCTTGGTGTAGGTCAGAAATTGACCACTACATATGTTATATAGATTTAATTAGTTCTCACTCTTTTTCCTTGCAGTCTTCTTTCTTGTTCTTTGTCTGATTGATGTATGAGTCCTGCTTGCATTCAGAAGAAAAGAATTGAGATGACAACATGTGTCTTCATAGTAGCAAGAATTTCTATGAAGATTGATAATTTAAACAGTAAAAAATTATCTTTTCATTATTGTAATCCTTCCAAGTAGTTAATTGTTTATCCATTTATTTGCATTTTTAAGATTTGGATGATCATAATTTTTTTTAGGGTTTGAATGAAAGTGACTAATGAAAGGGATTATTGTGTTAAAGAAAAATAATTATTGGATGTATGTATTAATCAATGGGTGTATTACTCAGTCGGTGTGTGCATTAATCAATATGAAAGGCAAATTTTTTTTATGTCAATTAAAGATTATTTTAGTATTTTAATGAAAGGTTATAATAGTATATTAAATTATTTCAAATTTTATGTGTGGCTTAATCAATTGTTTGCATGTCAATATCCGTGCCTCAAAATTTCATGCGTCTTTTCCCTTTCTAGATGTCTTGTGATCAATTTTTTTCTTTTTTTCTCAGCAAAATTTTTACAGACCGAATATGTCTGAAATTTTTATATCACAAAAAGAAAAAAAATAGTAGCATAGTGGTAAAAACCTCTTTGCAGTGGGTAAGACATCTGGAGTTCAAACCCCACTTGCACCAGCCTATGGCCTATACTTCGAGAAAAAGATGTTCGATATTTCTTTTAAAACTTTATTTGAGTGAGAAGGGCGGCTAGAGGGAGAGAGGAGGGAGAGGAGGCTGGAGAAAGAAGAAAAATGATCTCTCTCTTGCGCGCTTTCCCTCTTCTGATCTCACTATCTCTCGCGTCGATGAAGTCGGACAGACGGATGGACAAAGTTTGTGAATGAGTCATGGGAGAAAACCCCGTTTCGCTCGCTTTTGATTATAAGTAAGATAGTTAGGGAGGTCACAAAAGAATAAAAAAATTTCTATTTCTATTTTTTGTTGTCCCAACTGGTTCTCATTGAGATTTGAGAGTTTTTGTAAAATAAAAATATTATTTAGATTAAACATTGAAAATGCTTTAAATGGAACTAAATTATGTTATTTGAGAAGTATATCTTATTTTAAAATGTTTTTTAACTACACACTAGATATTCTTGGTTAATTATATTTTTTCCAAAGTGCATGATCAGACTGAGAAAGTGAATTATATCAATATTTGCTTGGCCTAAGAAAAGATAGAAGCAGATTTTGAACATCATGTTAAGTATTCATGTACGAATATAGTCTCATATTGAAAAGTGAATAGAAAAGTGAAGGGGTTAAATAGAAAGTAAGGCATTTACTTATTAATTTAAGCTTTGGGTCATATTGGATCTCAGTATTTGTTTAAGTCCCATCATGTTCCCCCGTGTGGTCCCGTGTAACTCTCGAACAGTGGTATCAGAGACCAGGTTGTGGCTCACGAGAGAGTAGATCTAATATGAAGCCCAACAAGTGTGCTGGGAGTTGATCAATGTGTCGTTTCCCATGAACGGTAAAGATTCATAGATGGTTAAGCTGGTTGTTGCTGTTAGTTGTTGAGACCAAAGTCAATGTACCTGTGAATGAGTTTCCCATGGATGGTCAAGGTCCGTGAATGGTCATGGGCAGGAATGCAGAGATTGTAAGTACACCTAGAGGGGGGTGAATAGGTGTACGGCTAATCTAATGAACAAAATGCGAAAATTAAAACTTAATTGCAACACACTTAATGTAACCAACGAGTGTAACCGAATTCCCGGTGAAGGGCTCTGGACTAACTCCTCTTGATTCCTCTGAATAAGAGTTGAGGTGATATATGAAGCACTTGTAGTTAAACACAAGTGAGGCACACAAACAATCACAACAAAGCATATAAATATGATATGATAATATGAATCAATACAAGGCACAATATAAAAGAGAGAGAGAGAGTAAGAGTCAATGGATCAAATGCTAACATACAGATATGTTACGAGGTTCGAGCACACAGCTCTACGTCCCCGCCTTCACACAGAAGGATTTCCACTAACTTGTCCACACAGGACTCCCACACAGGGAACCTCCACTGAGGATTTGGGCAATACAATCGGGAGTACACAACTCCTCTCTCAATTACAAACACAATCTCTACACTTAGAGGCAAGGCACAAAGCCACCACAAATCAACCTCACAAATAAGGGATGGGCACAAAGCCAACCAATCAATCTCTCACTAGAGGGATAGGGTACAAAACCACCACTCCAAAAATCAACCTCTACACAAGAGGGACAACACAAAGTATGAGGGTTTACAACTTGGTATCAAAAGACCACAAACAAATCTCTTTCTCACAAAACAAAGATCCTATAGAGAGGATAGAATGATAAGCTCAAGTGTGAGAAAACAAAGTATTTTGATCAAAGAAAATCACTGGGAAAAACTCCAAATAGATATAAAATTTTTAGACCAAAAATCAATTCCCAAAAGACTATTTTCTTTGAATTTTCAAACACTTTAAAAACAAATAGAGATTAAGAATTTTTGAACCAAAAACTTTTTGCTAAAAAACACTTAAAGAGTATGAAAATTTTCTCTCTAGAAATCTTAGCCAAAATAACCAAGAGATGGGGTATAAATAGGCCCCAAACAAATCTGCCCGTTGGCTGGCAGAAAGGTCAAAATTGACCTTCCGGTCGACCAGCCGGTCGACCGGCCAACGATCAAAAAAGTGACCGTTGAGACTGCCCGGTCGACCGCGCCCAGAACTAGTGAGCGATAGCTCTCTAGCCGGTCGACCTCCCGGTCGACCGGGACAACCCGAGAGTGGGTTGCCTTCAGTCGGTCGACCGCTCGGTCGACCAGCCCAAGGGGCTGGCCTGCGTACACATCCTTGTGCACGTCGGTCGACCGATCCGGTCGACCGACTCTGGGTCCGATCGACCGGCTCGGTCGACCGCCAGAGCCTGGCAGATCAGGTTTTCAGAACTTAAAAGTTAGGTTTTTATTATCCAATTAAATCTCATAAAATCTCTAAAAATCCACAAAATAGTTTCAGTATAATACTTTGATATACAAACATGTTTGAGTAAAATCAAACCATGTTACAAACATTTTGAACTATTTTTGTAACTTTGAAATTTTGCCGAAGACCAAAATCCGTATTTTCCAAAACTTGAATTTTTTGAATTGAAAAATCGTTTTGTCCAAAACTCATCCAAATACAAAAACATGATATTGAAACAACTTTGAGGCATGTTGTATATGGATATAATCCAATATACATATAAAGATATATATCAATGTTTTTTACATTAAATCCGAAAATAAGTTTTGTTAAAGCACAAAACTCAAACTCATGAAATAGACTATCAAACTAAGTTTGTTTAAATAGTTTAAGCATAGATGTTTATATAACAAATCTAATATACATTAAACCATGTAAACTTGTTTATTCTATCTATTCATGAAAACCAAGATCGGTTAAACCGAAAACCAATAAACATGAAACGTGTGTGTGTTGTGAACTTGAGCATTTCACACTATCTAATCTTTAACAATGGATCTACACAATAAACTAAACACTGTACCGAAGTCTTCTTGTAGAGCGCCGTCTCCAAGTCGACTCAATCCAAACGTGATCCACCGAGCTTGACTCCAACCGAGTGCTAGATATGAACTTTGTCGCTCGGGCTCTTGAATCACCATGTGAAAGCTCCAAAACACCTTTGTTGAAGCTAATCACCTACTAATATCTTGGTTAAGTATCTAAAACTAAACATCACAAGATTATTAGTAAACTATAACTACATGAGTTAATCATCATCAAAACTAGAGTGGAAGGCCTCTAGGCCAACAATCTCCCCTTTTTGATGATGACAAAACTCACGGAGTTATATATGCATGGATTAAAGTTAAGCTTCAAAGAAGCTCCCCCTTAACTCATGCATAGCAATAAACAATAAATATATGCAATGAATACTAAACTTGAATATGTATCAACATGCATAAAACAATGAAATGAACATGCTCTTGATATCAAACATGAAATAAACATGCTCTTGATACCAAACTTTTTAAAATAAATTCATTTCCTTTTAAAATAAACATGTTCTTTAAATAATTACTTTTGATACCAAACTTTTTAAAATAAATTCATTTTCCTTTTAAAATAAACATGTTCTTTAAATAATTACTTTTGATACCAATAAAAATTTCAATGTGAAAACTTTATCAATAAAAGCAACATAAAAACTCTTGATACCAATCAATAAAAAAATTCTTGATACCAATTGGAAGATAATCAATAAAAGCTTTTGATACCAACAATAAAAAATATCAATATGAAACAACTTTGATTTAAACTTACAAATAAACAATAAACATGCATATTAAACTCAAATACTTCCCCCTTTTTGTCAATCATCAACAAAGGGGTCAAAGAGAACAATAAAACAATGTTCTCCCCTTTTTGTCTAAAACAAAAAAATATCAATAAGGGGTGAAATCAAAACAAATTATTATGATACCAATTGAAAAAAAATATATCAATTTCGTGCATCATGATACCAATTGTAAGTAAATAAATCATTTTGACGAATCCAACCAAAAATTTTGATATCAATTAAAAAATATATAGATAATCTTGATATCAATTGTAAAGATTAGTACCAATTGAAAGTAATTTTCATTAGAAGCATATGATACCAAAAATAATCAATATTCCCCTTTTTTTTATAATCATATTTCAATAGAGTGAGGGAGTAGAATACCAAAGGTAAGCAAAACCAATTGAAAAGTGAAATATAAATTTTCTCCCCCTTTATGAAATACCAAATAAAATAATGCATAAGCTTGTATAAGATACCAATTGAAACATAATCAATTGAAATATAATAGTCATTGAAGAAATCAAGCTTAGCATAACTAAAATTTGTGCTCAAAGATATAGAGATATAATAAGCACAAATAAAGCATATATATATGTATGAAAAATTGAATACCAATCGAAATTGATACTATTTGAAGTGTAAGCATACATATATATAAAAACATATATGAGTATACAAAAAGAATGCCAATATTGATACCAATTGAAAAGATCCAATGATACCAATTGAAAACATAATAAGATCAAGTGTATAACTCATATTACCTACCACCCATTTCATGCACATGTTTAAAAGGATTTTCAATAAGAAGCATACAAGGCATGATCGCCCAACCACCCGCCCTTGGAAGGGTAGGGGTTTTCAAAAATAAGTTTGAAAATATAATATGTTTGAAAACTCTACCATATGAAGAATATGAACTAGTTATAAGAAAATTTTGTAAACTAGTACGAAATCCTTCAAGCAAGGAATAAAACAAAAATATAATTCATGAAACATGAAAATCATCAAAACTAGAATTCTTCAAGGTATATGTATGTCATGTACAAACTAAAGTATACATACATATCCAAATATAAACGAGTCCACAAAAGTATATGCATGAAGGCAAGTGGCTCAAGGATGTATATGTATAGCTAATAGTTTAGACACAATGACATATACATGAAGTTTAAACCTAAACATGAAAACATGTACAAAATGGGAATACAAGTCAAATGCATGAATCATCAAAACTAGGCTACACTAGTACATCTAATAAGTACAAATTAACATTCAAGCACAAATACATAATAATCTATTTGTGGCCCACTAGATGTACAAGTATATATCCGAGTTTTAATGAAAACTAACATCTAGACATGTAATCAAAATATGAAGCATAGAAATCAAAACAAAACTCATATGATCATTATGTATATGAACATGCATGGATCTAGGACATACACATTAGTTAAAACAAATGTGAGAACACAAAGATATAAATCCATATTAAACATGGGTGTCTCAAATAACTAAACATGTATATCACTAATCTAAATATCATGGCATATAACATACTAATCATGAAACATAAAAACATGCTAAAAATCAATGTCATGAAAAGCATATAAACATAAATGAGGAGTAAGAGACCGTTACCAAACCAATTAAGGCACATCTCCATGTCTCCAAAACAAGGTGGTGTTCCCACCAAAAAGCCCTTAAAAGTGATGCATCCAAATAGTCCTCTTTAAGCTCGGAACGCATCCACCTCAAGGCACCATTACTCTCACATCATGTGAGAGCCCACACCTACATCAAATAAAATAGGAGTGGTCTTTGGTACCCACACTCTTTTGGGTCCTTGGGGGTTAGCTCCTTTCCTAACCCAAACAAACTTAGTTGCTAAATTTGATCATGTATACGATCATAACAAAACTTAGCAAGGTGGCCCTTACGTCCACAATGTGTACATGTGTACACATGAGCATACATCGTGTTATGGGAGTGAACGTGAGAAGCATGTGTATACCGTGGTTTGTGTGCATGCAAAGATGGAACTTGTTTCTTTCGAAACATAGATTCCAACCGTGTGTGGTTCAAGGCACAATGGCTCAAAGTGGAGCCCAAACAATCCATATTCTTCTTTAACAAATTTATATCATTTTCAATTATAGAAGAGGTGCATGCAATAGGTAAGCTAGATGGTGAAGCTACACTAGCATGGCAAACATGTGTAGACAAATCATTTTTCAAAGAAATATTTTCATTAGACATCAAATCCAATTCCTTTGAAATAGAAACAATTTTCATATTTAAAGATTCATTTTCTTTTACAACAAAATCAAGTTTTAAAGACAAGTTTTCATTTTTCTTCAAAATATCATTACAATCATTTTTATTTTTCGAAATCTTGTATTCATTTAGGGCAAGATCAAGTTAGGATTTAAGTGAGTCACGTTCACTTGAAATCTCATCCCTTTCTTGCAAAGCAATCTCAAGTCTAGAAGATAAATTTTTATTTTCTTCTTTTAAATCAAGACTATCCTTTTTCAAAAGTTTGTATTTTGAAATCAAATTTTCACAATTTTTAGCAAGTTCATCATTTAAGGCTTGTGCATCCATACGCTCATTGCAATATGAACTAGTACTAGCATCTAGTTGAGTATCCGATTGTACCTCAAGGGAGTCATCCCTTGGACCATGAAGCAACGTTCGTCGGATTTGTCTCGACTAGATTCCCTCTTCTTATTGATAAGCGTTGGTAGCTCGGGAGATGTCAAAATGTTCCATACTGCAAAAGCGGAATCATCGTGAAAAAAACACATGTAAATATTTTTTATCAAGAGATGCTCTAAGTGCCTTTAGGGCTAGTACATTGGCCTCTATATGCTTGCTATCACTAAGGTAGGATTCCTTGGTAATGGCAAGGTAAACTTTGTATCCTAGGGCTTTTAAATGGCAACTCATCATAACCTTTCATATATCAAGTTTAGAGATATCAAACATGGGAGGGCTATCCATGAGTGCAAACTATATGTGTGCAAATGCAAATGCAAATGTAGATTAGTAAAACCAAGATCACACTCCTAGGTGGTTAAACCTAATATCAGGAGCGTAGACTCTGATACCAATTGTAAGTACACCTAGAGGGAGGGTGAATAGGTGTACGGCTAATCTAATGAACAACATGCGGAAATTAAAACTTAATTGCAGCACACTTAATGTAACCAACGAGTGTAGCCGAATTCCCTGTGAAGGGCTCTGGACTAACTCCTCTTGATTCCTCTGAATAAGAGTTGAGGTGCTATATGAAGCTCTCGTGATTAAACACAAGTGAGGCACACAAACAATCACAACCAAGCATATAAATATGATATGACAATATGAATCAATGCAAGGCACAATATAAAAGAGAGACAGAGAGAGTAAGAGTCAATGGATCAAACGCTAACACACGGATATGTTTCGAGGTTCGAGCACACAGCTCTACGTCCCCGCCTTCACACAGAAGGATTTCCACTAACTTGTCCACACAAGACTCCCACACAGGGAACCTCCACTGAGGATTTGGGCAATACAATCGGGAGTACACAACTCCTCTCTCAATTACAAACACAACCTCTACACTTAGAGGCAAGGCACAAAGCCACCACAAATCAACCTCACAAATGAGGGATGGGCACAAAGCCAACCAATCAACCTCTCACTAGAGGGATGGGGCACAAAACCACCACTCCAAAAATCAACCTCTACACAAGAGGGACAACACAAAGTAGGAGGTTTACAACTTGGTGATCAAAAGACCATAAACCAATCTCTTTCTCACAAAACAAAGATCCTATAGAGAGGATAGAATGATAAACTCAAGTGTGATAAAACAAAGTGTTTTCATCAAAGAAAATCATTTGGGAAAAACTCCAAATAGATATAGAATTTTTAGACCAAAAACCAATTCCCAAAAGACTATTTTCTTTGAATTTCAAACACTTTAAAAACAAATAGAGATTAAGAATTTTTGAACCAAAAACTTTTTGCTGAAAAACACTTAAAGAGTATGAAAATTTTCTCTCTAGAAATCTTAGCCAAAACAGCCAAGAGATGGGGTATAAATAGGCCCCAAACAAATCTGCCCATTGGCTGGCAGAAAGATCAAAATTGACCTTCAGGTCGACCGGCCAACGGTCAAAAAAGTGACCGTTGAGACCGCCCGGTCGACCGCGCCCAGAACCAGATAGCAACGGCTCTCTGGCCGGTCGACCGCCCGGTCAACCGGGACAACCCGAGAGTGGGTTGCCTTTAGTCGGTCGACCGCTCGGTCAACCAGCCCAAGGGGCTGGCCTGCGTGCACATCCTTGTGCACGTCGGTCGACCGATCCGGTCGACCGCCAGAGCCTGGCAGATCAGGTTTTCAGAACTTAAAAGTTGGGTTTTTATTATCCAATTAAATCCCATAAAATCTCTAAAAATCCATAAAAATAGTTTCAGTATAATACTTTGATATACAAACATGTTTGAGTAAAATCAAACCATGTTACAAAAATTTTGAACTATTTTTGTAACTTAGAAATTTTGCCAAAAACCAAAATCCGTATTTTTCAAAACTTAGATTTTTGAATTGAAAAATAGTTTTGTCCAAAACTCATCCAAATACAAAAACATGATATTGAAACAACTTTGAGGCATATTGTATATGGATATAATCCAATATACATATAAAGATATATATCAATGTTTTTGACATTAAATCTGAAAATAAGTTTTGTTAAAACACAAAACCCAAACTCATGAAATAGACTATCAAACTAAGTTTTTTAAATAGTTGAAGCATAGATTTATATAGAACAAATCTAATATACATTAAATCATGTAAACTTGTTTATTCTATCTATTCATGAAAACCAAGATCGGTTAAACTGAAAACCGAAAACCAATAAATATGAAACGTGTGTGTGTTGTGAACTTGAGCATATCACACTATCTAATCTTTAACAATGGATCTAAACAATAAACTAAACACTGTACCGAAGTCTTCTTGTAGAGCGCCATCTCCAAGTCAACTCGATCCAAACGTGATCCACCGAGCGTGACTTGTGCTTAATTGATATATTTATCTTGCATGTTTTTATTTATCTCTTTATATGCTTGATATATCTTGTGCTTAATTGATATATGCTTGGGATTGTTTGCTCACACTTGTATTCAACCAAGAGAGCCATAGTGGCACCTCAACTCCTAATTTAGAGGAATGATTAGTTTCTAAAACTGCATATTTTATACCACATCTTCACATTTATTTCATATTAAATTCTGCTAATAAAGCTTTGCTTTCTTGATCCTAGGTCCATGGTGTGCAAATGAAGAAGAAGACCATAAATCACCATTTAATGGGTGATTAAAGGCCTACCAAGTAGCCATAGACCTTAGGGAGGAGATTTCGTCAGCTCAGGGCGTCAAATCACGAAACCAGGACCAGAACTTGACAGGGGACAGACGGGATAGCGCGCGGCTCGAAGCGCCACGCGCGCGACCATGTGGGCGTGGTTGCGCCCGTGCTTCTGGCCAGCTGTTTCCAACTGGCCCCCTTTTCCCCTGGTGCCTATAAATACCTTTCTGGGGTCTCCTTCAGCAAGATATGCAAAGTTTAGGGTAGTTCTCATTTTCCATTTTGTAGTTTAGGTTAGTGTAGTGTAGTTTTTCTTCTTCTTCCTCTTTATATTTTTCATTTCCTTTAGATCTTGTATTAGGGGAGAGAGTTATACATGAGTGGAATGCAAAGTGACAAGCTATGAAAGGTTCTCTCTTTACCTCTCTTTGTTTTCTCTCTACTTTCTTTTACACGCGTAGCTAACTTTTCTCTCATGGCAACTAACTACTAACCACCAACTAGTCTAACTTCTTATTTGATAATCCACATGAATCTAATGGCCTCTACTTGGCCTTGCTCTTGCAAGAGCCATTGATGGCTCATGATGATGGATCTAACACTCTAACTTCCTAACCACTAACAAGCTAACATTACTTTACTCCATGCTTACTTTTAGTTTTGATGGTTTAAGTGTAGCTTGCACTTGTTTGTTGAGTTGGGTTGTGATGAGTTACATATGGGTCATGCTTTGAATCGCTCTTGAACCAAGGACTAGTGATGGCCAATGATACATGTGAGGTAACTATCACTAAGAGGTTAGCATGTTGGTGGAGTCATTAGTAGTTAGTAGCCGTGAGTTTTCTTTCTTTTTCACTTTGTTTTAGACATAAAAATAAAATCACAAAAACCATTCTTTTCTATGTTTCCCACTTCTTTGTTTTCACCGTACACTTCTCTTTTCATTCTTTTGTTTCTTTTTTTTCATTCTTTAAAACTTTGAAGAATCTTTAACACATACGTGAATCAATCGGTAAAGCTTCTATCGCCTCCCGTCCTTGTGGATTCGATTTGTTTTAGCCTCTATGCTATAACGGAAGTATCGAGGAAGCCAAGCCAAATCACACACTTTAATACCAATTTTAAAACATACACTTTTTGTGCGCGATTTTCCCCCGATCAAGAAATCTTGAGGAGATAGTCCAGAGCCCTTCACCGGAAATTCGGCTACACTCTTTGGTTATACTTGGTGTGTTTTGCTTAATAGTTTTTATTTGCATAAATAGTTTTTAATTCCGCATCATTATCATTAGATTAGCTAGTACACCTATTCACCCTCCCTCTAGGTGTACCTTCAATTGGTATCAGAGCGTGGTGCTCTTGATTTGGGTCAACAACTTAGAGTTAAAGATCCTCATTTTAGCTAATCACAATATTTGTTTGCACACACATATGGATTTCATGATACCTCCCATGTTTGATATTCTTAACATCCAAACTTGGAAAGTTAAGATGTCAATGTACCTCAAAGCCCTAGGGATTCATGTTTATCTTGTCACTATTAAAGATTCTTATTGTTTAAATGACAAACATCTTGAGGCTAACACAAAAGCCATCAATGCTTTAAAGAGTACCCTAAATGCTGATAATTTATGTAGGGTTGCTAACTTTGATTCGGGTTTTGTAGTATGGAACACACTAGTCTCCCTTGGTGAATAAAAGCAATACTATATGGGGAGTGACTCGGATGATAGAAGTGATGCTTCCAACATATGCTACATGATCCAAGGGGATGACCCCCTTGAAGTAAATTCTGAATATGAGCTAGAAGAAGATATTGACATGTTTTATGATGAGCTTGCATCTTTTTGTCAAAAACTTCTTGAAAAATATGATTTATTAAAAATTAAAAACAATAAATTGAAGAAGGAAAACACCTCTTTGTTAAAAGAAAATGATTCTTTTAAAAATAAATTTGAATGTGTTTCTAAAGAAAATGAATTTTTGAAAAAGGAGAATATTTCCTTGTCCTCAAAATTAAATGAAACTTGTGAAGGAAACAATCTTTGAAAAATAAAATTATTTTGGTGGAAAAAGAAAAAAATTATTTTGAAAGAAAATAACTCTTTGAAAAGAAAATTTGTTTCAAAAAGAAAAATAAAACATTTCTAAAAGAAAAGATTGTTGATTCTCATTCTTGCCATGCTAATAATGTTGATCCTTGCCATGTTTTTTATGAAACTTTTGATAAAAATGAGATTCATGTCTTGAAAAATAGAATTGATTGTTGAGCTCAACTTTGAGAAATTGTGCATTTAACCATTATAAATTAGAACCTTGTTTCAAAAGAAACAAGCTTCACACGTTGATGCACATAACCCACGGCATACATATGCACACTATGCTCACATTCACACTGAAATCACCTAGAGGGGGGGTGAAAGGTGACTAGCTAATCTAATGGTCAATTAATGCGGAATTAAAACTTATTAATGCAAACTAAAAACTTCTTAAACTAAACACCACGTATAACACAAGAGTGTAGCCGGATTCCCCGTGAAGGGCTCTGAACTAACTCCTCAAGATTCCTCTAGATAAGAGTTGAGGTGTCGCGTTGGCTCTCTTGGTTGAATACAAGTGTTAGCAAACAATCCCCAAGCATATAACAATAAGCACACAATATATCAAGCATATAAAGATAAAGACAATATTAGCATGCAAGATATAAAGATAAGTAAGAGATAGAGAGAGAGAGAGAGAGCAATCGCAAACACGGGAGATTTGTTTCGAGGTTCGAGCACACTTGCTCTACGTCCCCGCCTTCAACACTATGAAGGATTTCCACTAAAATCGACCCCATCGGATCACTTGGTGCCGCAACACCTACAATCTTTTTGGACTCTCTAGTCCTCTCTTGTTACGGCAAGAACACACCGCAAGCCTACTAGCTCGCCGAGGCCGCACCTCAAACAAAGAGTTCACACGCGAACTCGAAACACCGCGAACCCGCAAGTCCGCCTCCTCAAAGTACAAAGTAGAACTTTGGTGATCACAACACTTTGATCACCTAAAATCCTCTCACAACAAATATCCCTATAGGTAGATATAGCAATGGATAGCTCAAGTGTTTGTGTGAGAAAACTAGGATTGAAATGGTGAAGGAAAACACAAGAAATCACTTTGAAATACACTCTTAAAAATCTCTCCTTTTGATATGACAATTTTGGCTCTTAAACAAGTGGAGATAAACACCTAATAGAGTTGGAAAAACTGGCTCAAAACCAACTTGAAAATCTTGTAGAAAACAGCCCCCAAAAGCCCCAATTTATAGGGCTAGAAAAAACTAGCCGTTGCAGCCAGGATGACCGTCGGTCGACCGGCCAACGGTCAGATTTCTGATCGTTGAGCTAGCGGTCGACCGGCCAATCGACCGTCGAAAGGATACAGAGAGCTAAGCTCTCTGTCGATCGACCGCCCGGTCGACCGGGGCCTTTTCCAGAGAGCAGCTACTCTCTGGCGGTCGACTGTGCGGTCGACCGGCCCATCCTGTGCACTTCTGTGCACGTCGGTCGACCGTTCCGGTCGACCGGCTCCTGGTCCGGTCGACCGCCAGAGCCTGGTAGGCCATATTTAGGGATTAAAACGTTGACTTTTTAATTTAAATAAAATCCCATAAAATCATGAAAAATCTACAAAAATAGGTTCAGTATTATACTTTGATAAACAAACATGTTTGATTAAAATCAAAACATGTTACAAACAATTTGAACTATTTTTGTAACTTTGAAATTTTGGCTAAAAACGAAAACTGTATTTTTCCAAAATAGATTTTTCAAAACTCCTCCAAATACAAAAACAAGATATTTTAAACTCTTTTAAAGCATAGAGTGTATGGATATGATCCACTACACATACATGATGAAATATCTATATTTTTGAAAATAAGCACTAAACATGGTTTTGGTTAAAGACATGTATACTTTGAATTCTAAAAATCAAACCGGTATTTTTCAAAAAGAAAACTCTTCTGTATTTTTCCAAAATAAAAATTCTTTTATGAAAACACAACTAAATCAAGAGTGTGTGTGTATATGGTATACTTGAGCAATCCACCAACTATTCTATCCTTTGCATTTTAATCTAAAACAAAATCTTAATAAAAACAAATCTAGACACAAGTCTTGATCTTGAAGGTCTTCACTTGAAGTCTTCTCATCTTCTTGACTTGGTCCAAACTCGATCCAACGAGCTAGACTCCTCTTGAGTACTTGATGTGGTCTTGATGCACAAGCTCTTGAATCAAACCGTGCTAGCTCCAAAACTTGACTTTAAATCCTTTGTTGAAGCTAAACACCAACTAAGATCTTGATCATACATCTGAGACTAATTAAACACAAGATCATTAGTACTATAACTACATGAGTTGATCATCATCAAAACTAGAGTGATGGGCCTTAGGGCCAACACACACCACTCATATGCATGCTAGAGTGTACAAAAGTATACATTGCGGCCGCAAAGGCCATCTTGCAAGATTTTGTTATGATAGATTAAATTCTATAAATTTTGCAAAAAATAATATATGGGTTTCTTATAATACTAACCCTCATGGACTCAAAATGAAATGGGTACCAAAATTTTCACCTCTTGCGTTTATGTAGGTGTGGGCTCTCACATGAAGTGAGAGGTATGGTGCCTTGGTGGTTACATGTGGAGCTAGATGGACATACCCTATTGATGCATCGCTATCAAGGAGGTTTGGTGGGAGGACCACCATGATTTAGAGACGTAGAGAATAATTCATATGGTTTGGTAACTATCTCTAACTCCTATTTTAGTTTACATGCTTTTACATTTAACAATTTTAGCATGTTTTGGTTTCAATGCTCATTATGTTAAATAATCATGTTTTGTACTTCATGTGGTGATTACTTGTCTAGATGTAGTTTTCATTAAAACTTGTGTTTATACTTGTACAAATAGTGAGCTACACTTGATTATTATATGTTTATACTTCATTGCTCATTTGTGCTCATTACATGTACATGTATAACCTAGTTTTGATGATTCTTTCATTTACACTTGTTTTCTCTATTTTTGTACATGTTTTGCTTCATGTATATGTTATTTTTGTCTAAAGCTAATAAATATACATGATACCCTTGAGTCACTTGTCTTCATGCAAATTCTATTATGAACTCGTTTGTATTTGGGTTATGTATGTATATTTTTAGTTTTGATAGAACATACATGTACCTTGAAGTTTGTTTAATTTTAATAAAAAATAAATTTCATTAAGAGCATACAAGGTATGAGTTATACATATGATCTTCGTGGAATTCTATTTTTGTATACTCATATGTATTTTCTATATATGTATGCTTCAAATTTTAAATAGTATCAATTTCAATTGGTATATTCATTTTCATTCATATATATGATTTGATTATACTTGTTTTACAATAACTTTACATGTTTAAAGCACAAATTATGTTTATACTAAGCTTGACTTAATTTTAAATGTTAATTGGTATCTTAATAAGCTTATGCATTATTTTCAATTGGTATTTCAATTGCTAATCATTTCAATTGATATGTCAAATTGGTATTTCAATTGGTATCAAAATATACTTCAGATTTTACCTTTTAATTGGTATCAAAAACTTACAATGTATTTCAATTGGTATAAAAAATATACAATGTTTCACTTTCAATTGATATCAAAATCTACTATTGGTATATTAAAATTTTGTTTATTTACAAGTGGTACCAACTCTTTATTTTGTCAACTATAATTTGATTTCATTGGTATCAAAAATTTGTTTTGTTAACTTAAGAATTTTCAAAATTATCAAAAATTTTCTTTTAAAATATTTTGATATGTAATTCCTATATGCAAGGGAAGCTTAACATCTTCTCTCTCTCTATATATATATATTCATGCTGAGTGTATCTCACATTGAGGAGCTTGACATCCCTTCTTTATATGGTACATGTGTGTAGGGGGAGCTTAACATCTCCGCTTATACATTATATATTATGTTTTATGTGGGTTAGGTCTTATCATGTAATGCATGTTACAGGGGGAGTTAACTTTACGTCTCTCCTCTTCATGAATGTATATCGCATATACATCTTTATTGTTTGATTTGTCTTCACCCCTTTGTTGATGAATTGAAAAAAAAGGGAGAAGAATTTAGTGTGTTTATATATGCATGTTTATATCTCTTTTTATGCATGTATGTCTGTTTAGTTTATGAGCTTTTATTGAATATCGTTATGTTTATTGCTATGCATGAGTTAAGGGTGAGCTTCTATGAAGCTTATCTTTAATCTATGCATATATAACTCCATGAGTTTTGTCATCATCAAAAAGGGGGAGATTGTTAGCCTAAAGGTCCATCGCTCTAGTTTTGATGATGATTAATTCATGTAGTTATAGTACTAATGATCTCGTGTTTAATAAATTTCAGATATTTGATCAAGATCTTAGTCGGTGTTTAGCTTCAACAAAAGATTCCAAGTCAAGTTTTGAAGGTAGCATGTGTTGGTTGAAAAGCTCGCGCATCAAGATTGCATCAAGTACTCAAGAAGGAGAAGAAGATTTTCAAGAGAAGATTTTCGTGAAGACTTGTGTCATATTAGTAAGTGTTAAGATTTGTATTTTAGACAAAATGTAAAGGATAGATTGTTGGCCCAGAGGCCCTTCACTCTAGTTTTAATGATGATTAACTCATGTAGTTATAGTTTACTATTAATCTTGTAATATTTAGTTTCAGATATTTAACCAAGATATTAGTAGGTGATTAGCTTCAACAAAGGTGTTTTTAGAGCTTTCACATGTTGATTCAAGAGCTCGCGCGTCAAGATTGCATCTAGTCCTCGGGTGGAGTCAAGCTCGTTGGATCGCGTTTGGATCGAGTCTACTTGGAGAAGGAGTTCTACAAGAAGACTTTGGTATTGTGTTTAGTTTAAGATTGTGTTTAGATCTTTTGTAAAGATTAGATAGTGTTGATATGCTCAAGTACACACACAAGTTTCAATTTGTTTGGTTTTCGATTTAACCGGTTTCGGTTTTTCATATATATGGTTTTCATGAATAGATAGAATCAAAATAAGTTTATAAGTTTTAATGTATATTAGATTTGATCTATATACATCTATGCTTCATATACTTAGAAAAACTTATTTTGAAAAGCCTATTCATGTGTTTGGAGTTTTGTATTTAAACAAAACTTATTTTGTATTTAATGTCAAAAACATAGATATAATATCTTTCATGTATATTGAATTCTATCCATATACAATATGCTTCAAAGTTGTTTCAATATCATATTTTTGTATTTGCATGAGTTTTGGAGAAAACAGTTTTCCATTTAAACAATTCAAGTTTTAAAAAATACGAATTTAGTTTAAGGCAAAATTTCAATATCACAAAAATGGTTCAAATTGTTTGAAATATGTGTTGAATTTTTGTCACACATATTTGTATTTCAAAGATCTTATAAGAACTTATTTTTGTGAAATTTATGTGATTTTATGGGATTTTTTAGAAGTCAAAATAACAAAGTTTTTAATCCCCAAAATGTTTGTACTGGCTGTCTGCCGATCGACCGGACGGTCGACCGAGGCAGAAGTCAGTCGACCGGTCCGGTCGACCGACGTGCACAAGACGTGCACGCAGCCTAGGATGGTAGGCCGGTCGACCGACCCAGTCGACCGCCAGAGAGTTTGCTCTCTGAAAATAGCCCCGGTCGACCTGCAGAGAGTTGTTGCTCTCTGTATCCAGGCCCGGTCGACCGGGCGGTCGACCGGAGGGCACAATGGTCAGATTTCTAATCGTTGGCCGGTCAACCGACAGCAGATTTTTTCTGTTGTTTCGGCCCAACGGCTAGTTTTATGAATGGGCTATATATACCCATTCCTTTGCGTTGTTTTAATATAAGTTTTTCAAGAGCAAAAATTCTCATCTTCCTAAGTGTTTTAGCTACAAGTTTTAAAAGAGTTTTTTGGTTTAAAAGATCAATCTTTATTTGTTTTAAAGTATTGGAAATTTCAAAGAAAAATAGAGTCTTTTGGGAAGTGATTTTTGATCTTGATTTCAATATCTATTTAGAGATTTTCCCAATTATTTTTCTTTGTTCCAAACACTTTATTTTCTCACACTTGAGCTTATCATATCTACCCTATCTATTAGGATCTTGTTTTAGTGAAAAAATTGGTTTCTGATATTTGTGATCACCTAGAGTAGTAAACCTTCCATACTTTGTGATATCTCTCTAGTGAGAGGTGATAGTGTTGATATCCCTCTAGTGAGAGGTGATTATGGAGGTTATGTTTGTATCCCTCTAAGTGTAGAGGTGATTGTTGTGGAGTTGTGGCTTTGAGCCTTATCCCTCTAGTGAGAGGTTGAAGTTGTTTGACTAAGTGCCCATCCCTCTAAGTGTAGAGGTGATTTGTGTTGTGCCTTACCTCTTGTGTAGAGGTTGTATTTATTTGAGAGAGGAGTTGTGTACTCCTAGTTATATTTGCCCAAATTCTCAGTGGAGGTTCCCGGTTTGAGAAGTCCTGTGTGGACGATATAGTGAAAATCCTTTTGTGTGAAGGCGGGGACGTAGAGCTGGGTGCTCGAACATCGAAACATATCTTTGTGTTTGCGTTTGATCCACTATCTCTAACTCTCTCTTATTTTGTGCATTGCATCATATTGTTCATATCATTTATATGCTTGTGTTTGATTGTGTGCCATACTTGTGTTAAACCAAGAGAGCTTCATATAGCACCTCAACTCTTATTTAGAAGAATTTAGAGGAGATAGTCCAGAGCCCTTCACCAGGAATTCGGCTACACTCTTTGGTTACACTAAGTGTGTTGCAATTTGTTTTAAATTTCGCATTATTTGTCATTAGATTAGCCATACACCTATTCACCCCCCCTCTAGGTGTACTTTCATAGATTAGTTGTGAATTGCTCAATCTCATACACACATACACAAAATTTATATGTGTTTTCATAAAACAGTTTTGATTTTAGAAAATATTATTTTGGTTTTAAGCTTCAAAGTATACATCGTTATGTTTCATGATAAAAGTTCATCAAAACAAGTTTATATAGTTTATATATGTTTTGGATTTCATCCATACATATTGTTGGTTCAAATGTTTAAAAAAACTTATTTGGTGATTCTATATCATATGTTTGAGTTTTGTTTTATCAAAACTTATTTTAGCGCTTATTGTCAAAAACATAGATATTTCATCTTATATGTGCATTGAATCATATCCATACACACTAAGTTTCAAAAGTGTTTAAAATATCTTGTTTTTGTATTTGGAGAAGTTTTGAAAAAATCGTTTTTCAAATTGAAGATTGATTTTGAAAAATACGGATTTTTGTTTAAGACAAAATTTTTATATTACAAAAATGGCTTAAAATGTTTGTAACATGTGTTGATTTTTGATCACACATATTTGTATTTCAAAGTATTTTAATAAACTTATTTTTGTAGATTTTATGAGATTTTATAAGAGTTTATAAAACCAAGATTTAATCCTAAAATTTTGCTGACCAGGCCTTCTAGCGGTCGACCGGTTGGTCGACGGATGTGTACAGAAACCTGCACGGCCATTTGGCTTGAGGACCGGTCGACCGGCCAGAGAGTTTTGCTCTCTAGATTTGGCCCGGTCGACCGGGCGGTTGACCGACAGGTCAAACCCAGGGAACGGTGGACCGGGCGGTCGACCGGCAGCCCCAACGGTCACATTTTTTACCGTTGGCCGGTCGACCGGCCGGTTGACCGATAGCAAAATTTTCTGCTGAGTTGGACCCCAACGGCTAGTTTTTGAGACTTTATAAAAGGGGGCTGTTTTGGGCTGTTTTCTACAAGATTTTAAGAGAGTTTTTGAACTAGTATTTCCTACCTATCTTAGATGTTTTCTCCACTTATTTTAGACCTAAAACTTTCATATCAAAAGGAGAGTTTTTCAAGAGTGTTTTCAAAAGAGATTTCTTGAGTTTTTCACCACAAATCTATCCTAGTTTTTCTCACACATACTTGAGCTTTTCATTACCATATCTATCCTATAGGGATCTTTATTGTGAGAGTGTTTTTAGTTGATCTAAGAGTAGAGATCACTAAGTGTTCATCTTTATATTTGAGGAGGCGAACTTGCGGGTTTGTGTTGTTTCAAGTTATTATGGGAGCTCGTCGTAGAGGTGCGACCTCGGCAAGCTAGTGTGTTTGTGTATGTTATTCTTGTGGGAACAAGAGAGGGACTAGTGAGTCCAAGAGTTCTAGTGTGAACTCGTTGTAGGTGTTGCGGCACCGAGTGATCTTGCGGGATCGTTTTTAGTGGAAATCCTTCATAGTGTTGAAGGCGGGGATGTAGAGCAAGGGTCCTCAAACCTCGAAACTGATTCTCCCGTATTTGCATTTGCTCTCTCTATCTCTCATTTGTGTTTATATATCTTTCATGCTTTTGTTTATCTCTTTATATGCTTGATATATTTTGTGCTTAATTGATATATGCTTGGGATTGTTTGCTCACACTTGTATTCAACGAAGAGAGCCATAGTGACACCTCAACTCTTAATCTAGAGGAATCTTGAGGAAATAGTCCAGAGCCCTTCACCGGAAATTCGGTTACACACTTTGGTTATACTTGGTGTGTTTTGCTTAATAGTTTCTATTTGCATAAATAGTTTTTAATTCCGCATCATTATCATTAGATTAGCTAGTACACCTATTCACCCCCTCTAGGTGTATCTTCACAATTTTCCCCTTTTTGAAGATGAAAAAACTCATGGAGTTATATATGCATGGAGTGAAGATAAGCTCCATAGAAGCTCCCTCTTAACTTATGAGTAGTAATAAAACATATAGATATTCAATAAAGCTCAAACCATAAACATAAACATATATGTATAAACAATAAACAAAGCATGCATATATAAACTCTCAATTCTTCTCCCTCTTTTGTCAATTCAGTAACAAAGGGGTGAAGAAAAACAAACAAAATAAGTGTATATGCGATATAAATTCATGAAGAGGAGAGACATTAAGTTAACTCCCCCTGCATACATTCATTACATGGAGAAGGGATGACTAGACCCTAACCCATATAAGCATAATATACAAAGTATAGACAGAGATGTTAAGATCCCCATACACACGTGTATCACATAAAGAAGAGAGGTCAAGCTCCTCATTATATAAAATACACTCAACATGAATCTATATATGGCAGAGATGTTAAGCTCCCCTTACATATAAGCAATACATATCAAACAAAATTTTTTTAAAAATTTTTTTGATACCACTTAAAACAAATTTTAAATTACTTGAAGTCAACAAAATAAATTTTGATACCAATTGAAATCAAATTGTAGTTGATAAAACAACTATTGATATGACTTGGAGATAAACATAAATATTATCTTATAGATCAACAAGAAATTATTTTAAGTTTAAGATTTTTTTAAATAACAACAAAAACACAAGCATAGCTTGTAAAAGATACCCATTAACATTTAGAATTAAATCAAGCTTAGCATAAAATAATTTGTACTTTAAAACATGTATGGTCAATGTAAAACAAGAACAATCAAAATCATATATATGTATGTATGATTAATTTAAATACCAATTTGAAATATGATGCACACATATATAGAAAATATTAGTATACAAAAATAAAATATCATTAAAATCATGTATAACTCATAACATTTACCCTTTCATGCACATGTTTAAAAAGATAGTCGTTAAGAGCATACAAGGTATGGTCGCCCAACCAACCACCCTTAAAGGATAGACGTTTTCAAAAATAAAATTTTAAAAATAATTATGATTGAAAACACTACCAAGTGAGAAATAAATAACTAGGTTGACATAGTTTTTGAAAAACTAGTTAAAGATCCCTCAAATATGAAATCAAATCATATATCTCGTGAAACATGTGCACTACACAAGAGTTGACACTCAAAATCCATAAAGCTCATAAATATTTATGCAAACAAATACATTAGTAAATATAAAAGTGAGTGTACAAGAATCATGTAATCAATATATACATGGAGATAAGTCAATGAAGCTCAATTAAAAAAATATGAAATCCCTTTTTTTTAAAATGACATATCCTGTAGCTTATATAAGAATCATCAAAACTAGGATATACAATGTACAATCAAACAAATAATTGAGTACACAAAAGAAATAGAGCATATATAGCATGTATCTCAAGAATTGTATATGTATAACACAAGTTTTAAATAAGATATGTATATGAACTTATGATATGAACAAATAAATCAATATATGCTTTAACTAAAGCATATCAAAAAAATAGGCATGTAAATTCATTGAAAATAAAAATAAAGTTTTTCAAAAATACATACATAATTAACAACCAATCAACTAAACATTAAGCATAAAATAATATATGAGTGAGTCTAGATTATTACACTAGCATATAAGCAATTAAAAATATTTTGAAAGAGGAGGATGAAATGGATACAAATACCGATTTAGCCAATTCATTTCTCCAAAACAAGTAGTCATCCCACCAAAACTCCTTGATAGCGATGCGTCAATTTGGTTTGACCTTCAATCTTCAAATGCATTCACCACCAAGGCACCAATCTTCTCACGTCTTGTGAGAGCTCACACCTACATAAAAAATAAGTGGTGGAGATTTTAGTACCCATATCTTTTGGGTTCACGGGGGTTAGAAACAATTGGAACCCAAACATTTTTATTTGCAAAATTAAAAGAATTTAATCCATCAAAATAAATTTTACAAGATGGCTTTTGCGGCCAAAATGTGTACATGTGTACACTCTAGCATACATGTGAGTGTGATGAGTATGAGCACGGTGTGCATAAGATGTATGTTGTGGATAGTGTACATAAATATATGGAACATGTTTCTTGCGAAATATAGATTCCAATTTAGAGTGGTTAAATGCACATTGGCTCAAAGTGAAGCCCAAACAATCAATATTCTTCTTCAACACTCAAATATCATCATTAATATTGGAAAAAGAATCATGAGAGACATGAGAAACAAAGTCCTTTTTCACTTTAAAAATATTTTTTTCATTCAAAATAATTTTATTTTTCTAAGATTTAATTTCATTTAAAGTAATGTTCTTTTCTTTAGAAATAAAAATAACTTGATTTTTCAAAGATTCATTTTTTTGAAACAATTTCAAATTTATTTTTAATAGATTCTTTTTCTTTCTTCAACAATCCATATTTTTTAAGAAGTTGTTGGCAAAATAATGCACGCTCATCATATGACATGTCAACATCTTCATCAAGCTCGGAT
This sequence comes from Agave tequilana, assembly GCA_038442645.1. NCBI lineage: Eukaryota > Viridiplantae > Streptophyta > Magnoliopsida > Asparagales > Asparagaceae > Agave > Agave tequilana. The sequence goes on along the minus strand of JAVJIF010016046.1, from coordinate 12,099 downwards.
TCGGAATTTACCTCATGGGGGTCATCCCCTTGGATCATGTAGCACATGTTGGAAGGATCACTTCCTTTATCTAAGTTACTCTCTTTGTCATGTGGCGTTTGTTCCCCAAGAGAGATGAGAATGTTTCAAACTACAAAAGCTGAATCAATATTAGAAACCCTAGATAAATATTCATCATTTAGGGTTGACTTTAAAGCATGAATGACTTTTGTATTAGCCTCATGATTACAACATATGAATCTTTAATAGTGACAAAATAAATATGATACCAAGGGCTTTTAGATACATAGACATCTTAACTTTTCAAGTTTGAAGGTTAAGAATGTCAAACATAGGAGGTGTCATGAAGTCCATGTGCGTGTATACAAATGTTATGATTAGCAAAACAAGGATCTTTAACTCTAGGTTGTTATACCCAAATTAAGAGCACCAAGCTCTGATACCACTTGTAGGTCACCTAGAGGGGGGGTGAATAGGTGACTAGCTAATCTAATGTTAAACAATACGGAATTAAAACTATTTATACAAACTAAAACTATTAGGCTAACACACAACATATAACCAAAGAGTGAAGCCGAATTCTCGGTGAAGGATTCTGAACTTCTCCTTAAGATTCCTCTAAATTAAGAATTGAGGTGCAATAATACCTCTCTTGGTTAAATACAAGTGTGAGCACACAATCAATCCCAAGCATATTAATCTATCAATTGAGCGCAAATAAATATTAAGCATATAAAGATGTAACAATAAGTGCATGCAAGATATAAAACACAAGTGAGTGAGAGAGAGATGAGCAATCGCAAACATGAGAGAATTGTTTCGAGGTTCAAGCCACTTGCTCTACGTCCCCTGCCTTCACGACTATGAAGGATTTCCACTATAATCGATCCCGCAAGATCACTCGGTGACACAACACCTATAACGAGTTCTCTCAAGAACTTTTGGACCTGCAAGTCCCTCACTTGTTCCCTCAAGAAAACACATGCAAGCTCACTAGCTTGCCGAGGCCGCTTCTCTACAATGAGCTCCTTTAAGAACTCTTCACAACACGAACCCGCAAGTTCATTGAGGCCGCAACCTCTACAACTCCTCCTTCATACAAAGATGAAAACTTTGTGATCACTTCTTGATCACAAATAAACACTCTCACAATAAGTATCCTAGAGGATGAATATAGCAATTGATAGCTCAAGCTTGTGTAAGAAAACTAGATAGAACTTGTGGTGAATAAGAAAATCCTTTTGAAAAAGATCAAGAAAATACTCTTGATAAACACTCTTTTAAATATGGAAGTTAAGCCCAAAAACTTGTTGAAAAACCTCTGAGAAAGATGAAAAAACAGGCTTTAAAATTTCTCTAAAATCTTACCCAAAACTTGCCAAAAGACCCCTATTTATAAGGGTTAAAAAACTAGCCGTTGGGGTTCAATACCCAGGCTAGATAGCATGTCGGTTGACCGGGCGGTTGATCGGCCAACGGTCAAAAATCTGACCGTTGAGGGTTACCAGTCGACCGGCCGGTTGACCGCATATTGGCCAGGCTAGGCTGGTGACTGCTCGGTCGACCGGGCCAAACAGAGTCCGAGTCTCTTTCACTTCCCTGATTGGTCGACCGCCAGAAGCCCTAGAAAATATTTTTGGCAACTTTTAAAAAATATTTTAAATCTCATAAATTCCCAATAAATCTACTAAAATAAGTTCATGGAAACACTATGAAGTACAAATATATGTGATCAAAAATCAACATATATTACAAACATGTGAACTATTTTTGAAGTATAAAAATTTAAGCTTAAACTGAAAACTGTATTTTTCAAAAATCAACTTTAAAATGAAATACGATTTTTTCAAAACTTATACAAATACAAAAACAAGGTTTTTAAATATATTTGAAGTACAGTGTGTATGGATAGAATTCAATACACAAAGTAAATGATATCTTTTTTTTTACAATAAGCTCAAAATAAGTTTTGATAAATACAAAACTTGAAACCATGAACTATAAAAATCAAAATAAGGTTTTAGACAATTTGAAGCAACACTGTGTTGGATGAAATTCAATATAAATATAAACTATGTAAACTCATTTTGATGAATTTTATTCATGAAACCCATATATGTATTCTTTGAAGCTCAAAATCAAAACCGAAACTAAATTTTTAAAAACTAAAACTATTTAATATGAAATGTTTTGTGTGTGTATATGAGCTTGAGCAATTCACAACAATTCTATCCTTTACATTTTATCTAAAAACAAAAATCTTAAAACTTAGAAGCACTTGACTCAAGTCTTAAAAATCTACTCTTGAAAATCTTCTTCTCCATCTTGACTTGATCCAAACTCGACCTATGAGCCAGACTCCTCTTTTAGTACTTGAAGCGATCTTGAAGCGTAAGCTCTTGAATTAACATGTGCTAGCTTTAAAACTTGGCTTTGAATCTTTCGTTGAAGCTAAACACCGACAAAGATCTTCGTAAAAATCTGAAACTTAAATAGACACAGATCATTAGTACTATAACTACATGAGTTAATCATCCAAAACTAGAGTGATGGGCCTTTGGGCCAACACTTATGTCTTTGTTTAGTATCAACAACACAAAACTGATATATCGAGCGAAATAATTTAAATAAGAAAACCCTCATGTATATATCATAAGTTTCGTGCTATCAACGACTAAATACAGGCAAATTATGTTGATATGACATCAAAAACTACTTAAAGGAAAAAATAAATTTAAAATGTTATACCTCCTCCTCGAAAAGCTATGTGTAGTTCTGCACATATCCTTTTCGTGCGCCCAAGTTGCTTCCTCTATGTCGCGTAGGTTTTATTGAATTTTAACCAAAGGAATCACTTTGTTCCTCAATTTCTTATTCTCTTTGGTAAAAATGCACACTGGAGTCTCCTTGTTAGTGATGTCTGGTTGTAGCTGCAACTCTGATACATCCACCACAAGTTGTTGTTCCTCATCCCATAAGTTCTTCCTTAGCACGATACATGGAAGACGTCATGAACATCAGTTAATTCATTCGATGGCTCCAAGCGATAGAATACAACTCTAATCCTTCCAATAATTTTGAAAGGTCCTATATATCTCGGTGCAAGTTTTCCCTTCTTTTCAAAATATTCAACACTCTTCATCAGCGAAACCTTCAGCATAACGAAGTCTCCAACCTTAAACTCCAATGATCTTCATCTCTTATCTGCATAGTTCTTATATCTGCTCTATGCCGCAAGGATGCGGTCTCGAACCACCACTATCTTCTTTGTAGTATCTCTGACCAAATCTGGTCCCAAAAGCAAATTATATTCTGGTTCGGCCCAACAAACCGGTCACCTACAAGGTCTCATATACAATGCCTCATAAGAACCGTACCAATTGTGGAATGGTAATTGTTATAGTACGCGAACTCCATAAGTGGTCGGTGCTTCTCCCAACTACCTTGAAAGTCAAGAACACAATATCTCTCAACATATCCTCTAATATCTGATTTACCCCGCTCTGTCTGACCATCCGTCTGTGGGTGATATACACTACTAAAATCCAACTGAGTGCCTAAAATTTTCTACAAAGTCTTCCAGAATCTTTAGGTAAATGATGAACCTCGATCTGATATGATAGAAACAGGATGCCGTGAAGTTTGATGATCTCTAGTATGCAGATCCTCTTAAGTATATCCACTGTATAATTGGTTTTTACTAGTAAGAAATAAGCTGACTTCGTGAGTTTATCCATGATTACTCAAATAGAGACATTGCCCTTCTTCATCTTCAGTAGACCCACAATAAAATTCATAGATATCTGCTCCCATTTTCACTCCGGAATAGATAAAGGTTGTATACCCACAACAAAATTCATAGATATCTGCCTTCACCTATTGACAGGTAAAACAGTTGGTGACATACTCCGCCATATCCTTCCGCATACTCTTCTACCAAAAGTTCCTCTTCAAGTCCTTGCACATCTTCTTGGTGCTCGAATGTACTGTGTACCTGCACGATGTGCCTCATCATATAACTCCTTCTTCAACTGAGGAATGCCAGAATAACCAACCTGCCCTTCATCCTCAAACCTCCATTTGTACCTAGAGTCCAATCTAAATCTGGCTCTCAGATAATCTCCCCCTTATGGGTTTGAATCCAAGGGTCCTTCGTCTGAGCATCCACAACTCCAGAGAAATCCATGAAGACTAGACCAAAAGGGTCTCCAGGAAAGCTATACATCCTCCGATCTTTCGCAGGAAATCAAACTCACTGAGAGTCCGATATAATAAACATCTTAATGCTGCAAGCTGACGTCTAGGTTTTCTACTCAAAGCATCTGCTATGACATTCACCTTCATTGGATGATACTGAAGTGCGAACTCATAGTCCTCTATAATCTCTATCCATCTCCTTTGCCTCTGGTTCAACTCTTTCTGAGTGAACAGATACATCAAACTCTTATCTTCAGTGAATAGCTCAAACTGTACTCCATAGAGATAATGTCTCCATAATTTAAGTGCAAAGACCACTGTTGCTAACTCCAAGTCGTGGTAAGGTAATTCTGCTTATGAATTCTCAGCAAGGTGTAAGCTACTACCCTCTCAATCTGCTTCAAAACTCCCCCAAGTCCCGAAAGAGAAACGTCGGTGAAGATGACAAAACATCGGTAGTTGCTCAGAATCATCAGTACATGTGCAGTAGTCAACTTCAGCTTCAAAAGCTCAAATTCCTCCTGGCATTGAGCGCTTCAAGTAAATTGCACTCCCTTCTTAATTAAATGGGTCAATGGGGTGGCGATCCTGGAAAAATTCTGAATGAACTTTCGATAATAATTGGCTAATCCCAAGAAATTTTTAATCTCTGAAACGGTGGTCGGTGGTTGCCAATCTAGCACTGCTGCCAGCTTGGATGGATCCACCGCAATCTCATCCCTCGAAATAACATGCCTAAGAAATTTGACTTCAGAAATCCAAAACTCACACTTGCTAAATTTTGGATACAACTGATGATCTCTCAAAGTCTGAAGTATAAGCCAAAGATGCTACTCATGCTCCGTCTCCGAGTGAGAATAGATAAGAATATCTTCTATAAAGACAATCACAAACTGGTCCATATCAGGATCAAAAATCTGGTTCATTAAATCCATGAACACGTCTAGACCATTAGTCAGTCCAAATGGCATGACTAGGAACTCAAAAGACACATAACGAGTTAAGAAAGTTGTCTTACGAATATTGATATCCCTAACTCACAGCTGATGATAGCCAGAACAAAGATCAATCTTCGAAAACCATTATGCTCCCTGCAGCTGATCAAAAAAGTCATCAATCCTCGATAATGGATACTGATTCTGAATTGTTACCTAGTTCAACTCCCTGTAGTCGATGCATATGCAAAGAGTACCATCTTTCTTCTTCACGAATAGGACCAGTGCTCCCCATGGTGAATGACTCTAGCGAATAAAGCCCTAAGACCTGAGCTTCTCGAGTTGCGTCTGTAGCTCTCTTATCTCAATAGGGGCCATATGATAGGGTGCATGGGATATCGGTGTTGCACCAGGCTGCAACTCTATACAGAACTCGACCTCTCTCCGTAGAGATGGGCTAGAAATATCCTTAAGATATCCTCAAACTCAGAGATTACACGTATCTTACTCAGAGTATCACTCTGATCCCGCTGCAACACCTCCTTGATATGAGCCAGAAAATACTCCGCTAACGAATTCCCCTATAAGTCGCTACAACCAACTCAGCTCCACGAGAAACTCTCAAACAGACTATCTTAGCAAACAATTAATCTTCACATGGTAGGATAACAACCAGTCCATACCCAGAATAACATCAAACTCAGACACAAGAAGAATGATAAGATCAACCCTAAGTTGTATATTATTTAGGCTAATAACACATCCCCTACATACAAGCTCTAGAATAGACAAGTCACCCAAAGGTGTCGCTACCCATAAAGGAATGTCTAGGGTATCATATATTAAATGCAATCTCTGCTTGAAGGCCTGAGAAATGAAAGAATGCGATGCTCCAAAATTAAATAATTTTCTGGCTGGAAAGGAATTGATTGCACACATTTATTGCATTATTTTTATTACATATCCACATTTATCATGTAATAAATCTGCTAAATTTCTTGTCTTAAATGTCTATTTTGCAGAAGATAATCATGGGGGAGAAAGAGGATAAAATCAAATAAATATCAGTTAAATTCAGATTTAACTAGATCTATTTGGTTAGAGAAGGATGATCCCAAATCCAGTTGGTTAAATTCAGTTTTTGGTGAGTCAAGTGGTTAAAACTAAAGATCAACCGAGGATAACGTCAAATACAGAGTCCAGATCCAAAGGGATAAACGGATAGAGAGAAAATCAACGGATGAGATGAAGCAATTTTGACTCAGATTCTGGCTGGATACATTTTAGTATTTGAATCATAACTTTCGCTACCAGAACTTAAACCTGATGATTCAAGATGATCTAGAAAGAGAACTTAAAGGGCTACAACTCTTAAGTTGATTATTATTTCTAATTCTATCATTTGATAAATTATATTTGGCAATCAATATGCCAATAAGCTGTATATCAGAACAGAATATCCACATCAAATCAAGTTTGGAGATAAGGGAAGGATTCAATTCAGAAATAGCCAATTTCTTATCTTCATACTCCTCTACCCTCTGGATTTCTCCTATAAATACACTCTCAAAGGCAAAGAGAGGACGACCAAGCAGAGATAGAATTTAGTCCACTTTTTCATTCTTTTTAGTGTAGGTTTTATTTTCTTTTTATGTAATTTTCAGTTTTCATTTATGTAATTCAGAGGAGATCAGAGTTTCATAAGAGAATGAGAATGAAGATTGTACTGAGAGTGACACCGGTGTAAGTTGTTCTTCTTTTTTCTTATTGTTATAAAATCAAATTTATAGTTACCTTTTTATATACTTTGTTTTTGTGTTCTTCTTCTTCTTTTCTACTTCTCTCTTTCTTATACCAATTGCTATCCAAGTGAGTCTTATAGCATCGAAAGAGACTTGCCTTTGCGAGTGCCACCGATAGCTTATGATGATGGATTTTAGTCTCAGTGTATATCATTTCATACTTGTTTTGTCTTGATGATATAATATGAAAGAGACAAGAATTAACCTTATGGCTATACGCTGATTGCCTCCACTTCAAGGTAACATCGTCGCCAAAGATTCAAGGTAAGCTTTTGGTCAAAGGAGGTAAGTAATTATTTTTAATTTCTTTCTTTTAACTTTAAGTGTAAATTACCAACATCACAATCTTCAAAATCTCTTTCACTGTTTTTCAATTTCTTTGTACATATCACTTCTATTTTCTCCACCTTCTCATTTTATCACTTTCTTCCTAACTTGACTTTAACTCCATTTTTCTCTTTTCTTTTAAAGAACTAAAAGAAGAACTTTAATCATTCTTTGTAACATAAAAGAGAACTTGCTTAAAAAGCTTCCATCACCACTTGCTATAGCGGTAGAATTGAGCATCTTGCACTACTGTTTTAAAAGTTCTAAAATTCTGTATTTTTGTGCAGGTTCCAGCTCAATCAAATTTTGGCGCCGTTGCCGGGGAGGGACGGTGAGTAATTCTCTTTAAAGTTTACATTTTTTATTAACCTTCTTCTTTGTTTTTGGTGTACAGATTTAACAACAAGAAATTTTTACTGCAGTGGACATATAAGTGGTCCTGGACTCTGCTGAAGAAAGTAGAGCCTAGAAGCCCTCAGATTTGCTACATTCCTGTGGCAATCTGACTGAACTATTAACCTGTATCTTCTGCAAGTTGGCTGAATTGCATAGTTTAATCTCTGTAGCATTTATTCCTTGTTTGACTCACTGTATATACATTTCTAACACAATAGTAAAAAGTTGATTGTAAATACTAAAAATGATTTAGACTTTGCATTTAGGCACGTGTCTATTTTATTACATTTTCTATTTACTGTTGAAGAGTCTAGAGCCAAGGTATGTGTGCATAGTATTTAGTATAAGGCTAATTCTTGTATGAAATATTGCTTGAGTGTTACTTCTTTCTATATACTTGTACACTGCACTAAATTGATTTAAGGGCTTGTCCTATAAACAAGATAAGGTGGGGAAGTCATTACCCTCGCTTAGCCCACAAACAATCTCCTCACTCACTAACGCAAGCCTAATTAAAACTGAGTAGACGTTGGCTCTAGGGACATCTTGAACTCAAATAGGAGACTAACCTAAGGGGAAAGTCGATTTGAATCTGACTCTTGCCAAATCAGTGACTAAGGTTGGGGATTGAGGGGCGAAACCCCAAAGGCTGGTGGTTTGGCTTAATTAGGCCGTCGCTTCTGCGCGGATACCTCCCACCAATCTTGCCCCTACCTGGCCGATTGACTTGTGGTCAGATTCGGTAATATACCCCCGTGGACAGTCTAACCAGTAAGGAGTCGTCTAGGTCTAAAGTTTAACCTAACTTAGGTTAGATTTTTTTTTCTTTTTATTTGTTTGCTTATTTATTTGTTTTTTTTGTTTGTGTTTGACATTTATTGTGTGATATGGCTTATAACAATAATTTTTCCATGGTAATCCATATAACACCCCGACTTCTTTTTCGGATATTACCAACCCGACATATCATAACTTAACCAACCTAGTGTGCCAGATTGGTCTTATCCGAATCAATATAACCCATGCCCCCAATCTTATGACCATAATTACCAAAATAATTTCAACTCTTCACAGAGTCAATGGGAATTCACCTACCCCGAGCCCAATTTTCAACCAACTTGTCTTCCTTATCCACCTTGTCCACAATATTTTCAAGATTTATACTCAGTTTCACCAGTTCAAAAAAAAAATCATCAATCTTAGAAATGAGTATGTGTGAGTCCAAGCAACAATCACAAAATCTGACGGACTCCCAATTTTACCACAAATTCCAAAACAAAACTTCATTTTTTCAAGTCCACTCGCAACAAAACGATGAACCAATTGACTATGAAAAGATGCTTGAAGCCATGACTCAGGCTCAAATCGCTCGTAATCATGACATAGATCTAATGGTCAAAACTCTCCATTCTCACAGTTTGACCATTTCTGATGTCGCTAACCATCCTGTTAGAGCTGAAGATCATGTTGTTTTGGAAAACAAGATTCCATTTCAGCAACCCATTTGAACTTGCCCAAACTTCAAATTTTGAAAATGACATTGACAGTTTGACAAGTTATCCCTTTCCTGAAATTGAACTTGAGAATGAATGATCCTGAACCTCAACTGGGTGATTCAATTCTACTTCCTGATTCAATAATGACTCCAGTGTCTTCATCAGATTTCAATCTTTTTTCCGAGTCAACATTGGATCCTGTGCCAATTCATCATGAAATTGAATCGCCAATCTTTTATGATCATCATATTGAACTTGACTAATTTCATACTTTTGAAAGTCCCATTGACAAATTGGTAAGTTCTCATTTTTATGAAATTGAACTCAATGAGAAATGTGACCTAGATTCTCAAATTTGTGATCCAGTTCAAATTCCTGAATCAATATTGACTCCTGTTTTGTTACCCGACTTGAGTAATATTTTAGAGTCAGTTTTGATTCCCACACCTGTCATTCTTGAACTTGAATCACCAATATTAAGTCGCATTCCATTGTGGGAAAATGAATGTGGACTTGAGTTTCAACTTCTTGATTTTGTAACGCCCCGATTCCACGAATACGGGGACGTCACTGCAACGTATATACGTAGGTCAGAACTACCCTCCCGTATATACGCTAAGCATCAGTACAAACAAGAATCAGAATACGGAAGCAAATGGTGCATTATACATTCCAACACATATATACAATTACAGAATTATCACCAGGGTGATTACAATATTACATGAATATCATATCACTAATATGCGCAAATGCGAGAGTACAAGGAATATACATAAATGAACAGTATAAAAGGAGCTCGCATACAAGTATGCAAGGAACTGTACAAGTGAAAAGCATAAAAGAGCACTCACGAGTTTGCTAAGGGAAAACTCGAGAGGCACAAAGGGGGTCTGGAAGGATGGAACTCCGAAAGGTCGGCTGAAGATCCACGCTACTGCTGCGTTACTCTGAACACACGCTCCTAGCTCCAAGACCTGGACGTGAGAATCCAGGGGAGTCAAATAATACTCCCCAGGCGAGTGTAGAAGCAAAACCAAGTGGTGAAGCAGGGTGAGCACAATAATGCATATATCAAGTAGGAAATACTCAGGAGGCAGATAGGATAGAGCAGGTAAGAATAGACATGGCATGAGAATCATAAAACAGGAAATCCGAATAAAACCAATCCGAGCTACCAGGTAGTATATAACAATACTCATAAAACATGAAATCCGATATAAAGTCCGGGAAAAGCAAATACGGTAAGGCACAGCACAAATTCATAGCTATTTAAGATGTAGGCTTTGGTATGCGTCCATTCCACATACCTCTACTTACAACTTAAAGAGCGGTTATTATGACACTTTATTATTACTCGTCTAACCCATATATCTAGGTATGTGGCTCGGTGTACGGCCAACTCACATACATCCATATATAAGCAAGTCGAGGTTGTTATTGGAAATCAGCGGTTGTATCAACGAACTATGTTTACAGTGGGTCCCGTGCATGCCGGGACCACGGTCCAGGATTGTTCCGTTGCATGGAAACGGAAGCCAGCCGCAAGGCTAAAAGGAGGGACTTATGTATGCCCTTATCAATCAGGAATAAGGGAGCCAGCTCTCCCCTCGGTCCCCTGGAGTACCACAGGTCAGACCGGATATATAGTGCACAACCTAATGCCACTGTAAACACGAACACATATCGATATCCGCATGTTTCCCCCGACCCAATACAAGTTGGTCTTTTTAGGATTTATTAGTTTAATTATCACTTTACGGGAATAACAAGGAAATGGGCATGATCAGGAATCAGGAGTACATAAATACTATATAGTCAGGTCGCTGCATGTAAAGCAGGAATACAATATACAGGTCACTGATCATGATACAGGATAATAAGTCAAGTTCCCGTAAAGATGACAATCACAAGTCAAGTACATCATGCTGGGTATAAAGTGATAGCATGATAGGATGGTGATATTTAGTAAACAACCAAGCATAGCAAGATATTGGTAATAGTCTGGGTAAGTCAGGTCATAACTAGAGGGTCAGGTCAAATAGTAGCAAGCCAAGTGGTTAGGTGATAACATACAAGATATCAGGTGATATACATGTGTTAAAAGGAAGCATGTAACTAATAGGTCTGAAGTAATAGCAAGTGTTAACATAACTGAAATCCAGAAGTCAACGACCACGAAGGGTCGGCCACGCATAGCATAAAGCAATAAAAGATATAAAGCATGAAATACAATACATGAAGACTAGAGCGAGAATACTATCATAATCAATGGAATGGTAAAGCAAGAGGGTAGCGAGTGAGAACACTCGCCTGAGTCACCAATATACCGAAATATCCGAAATCCACGGAAGCTTGGGATGCGCCACAAAACCTGATATAAATATGTAGAGAGAAGAGAGAGAGAGAAAAAGAGAAGGTAAGATGATGTTTGTCAAATGACAAGTCAAGTAATACCTATACATGATATAAGTCTAGAGGGTAAGGTCATGTTCAAGAAAGGAATCAACTAAGACAGATAGGCAAAGTTAGTCGACTAGGATGGAAGAGTAGTCGACTAATAGTGATGGCAAGTCGACTAACAGTAAGGTATAGTCGACTAAAACTGGGTTCCAGAGAGTTGGGTTTGGTTTCAGGGAATAGTTAGTCGACTAGGGTCATATGGGTAGTCGACTAACAGACATGACAAGTCGACTAACAGTTATGTTAAGTCGACTAAGTCTGTGATACAGAGAGTTGGGATTTATTTCAGGAAAAGGGTTAGTCGACTAGGGTCAAAGGTGTAGTCGACTAAGGGTCTCTAGTCGACTAGGAAAATAGGTAAGTCGACTAAAACTGTGTTTCCAGAAAGGTTACGTTTCAACTAAGGGTTTATAGTCGACTAATCTATAGGTCTAGTCGACTAATCGTCTGGAAACAGCAAACAGAACAGATTTTCTAGGGTTT